>VKOC01018844.1:0-32942 GCA_009364415.1 Spea multiplicata | reverse complement strand
ATCAATCACACATACTTCAAATATACTTACCCAAAAACCCTCCCCAACCCCCTTACCTGAACTGCAGATCTCTCACTCGAAGACTTCTGCAGGGGCCCGGCTGCGCGAGCAACTTCTCTGGCCCCGCCCCCAGAGGAGGGAGGGGGAGATAGAGCTCTGTGAGGACGCTGCAAGCTTCCTGTCCTCCTGCTTCTAACAGAAGAGACGCTGCTCGCGACCGGTAAGCAGCATGGCCCCAGCAGACTTTTTTGGGGGGTCTGAGAAGACGACCCCGATTATAAGACGAGAGGTATTTTTCAGAGCATTTGCTCTGGAAAAAACCTCGTCTTATAATCGAGCAAATACGGTAATACACGCCACCTTCGACATGCTCACAGTAGCATTTCACATGTCTCTTCACTTGGGTAGCTTTTTCAGGATGGCTTAACAAACCATTCAAACATATCCTTTGGGATTATAGACGGCACAACGGTGAGTAATATGGTCCTGGCGGTACAAAATAAACGAGCAGTGTAGGCAATGCCTGGGTCCCAATATTCCCAAAGGGGGGCTGCACCTGGGATGCTTTGGCAGAAGTTTGGCAAATCCAAAAATACTTGTAGATCCACGCGGAGTGAAGCGTATGCCAGTTTTACAGCAAGGAGTATGTACAATTTTGGCATTATGCTTAATATCTGCCTACTTCACACAGAGTACATTTTTATATGTTCGTTTATGGGAATCGTATAGAATGTATATTCACTGTATGCGGTACCTGAACGCTGTAAGACAAAGAAATGAAAAATGTAAAACTTTGAATCAAGAAAAAATGTTTTATTACACAAAGTTAAGTGGAAATGTATTAAAATTACCCAGACCTGTACAATTTAATTGGGAGGGTTAACACACATAACAAATATACATTAATACATACAGACACATCAGGAGTTAAGAACCCTGCCTGCGAGCGGCCGTCAAGCCTTATTGTACTTTTATATAAAGTTCCTGGCTGGAATGTTCGGCTTGTGGGGGTGATTGAAAGAAGGGTGAATATATTTAGCGTTCTCATCATCCCAAACAATAAGACTTGGTAGGGGCTGACATGTAAGTCTCAGCGTCTCGTGTATTTGGTTTTCTTTTTTAATTATGAAGAATGACCATTGTATTAAAACTTGTGAATATTTAAAAAAAAAAAAAAAGGTTTAAATCATTGTTTTTATACTTAGACTAGGAAAGCTCCAGACATTGGATTATATCTGCTTCATAGGCTGTTATCTGCCATTGTGCGCAGTGCCTGATTGGACGCTTTGCGTGTTTAGTGTGCGCGTGGATCAAAGTAAATGAAAAGAACGGCCGAGAGTGCGGCAGCTGTAGTTTATCGCTCAGAAGTGAGATATTGGGGCATAAATAATATTATGGATACTGTGCTGTCTGTCAAAAATTGGAATGTAATTAGTGTTGGAAAATGAGCGGTGTTGGGTTGTATAGCTAGTGGCATTAGTAGAAGATGTCTGTCACTTTACAGATCTCTGGTCATTGCTTAACCTCCTTGGTTCAGGAAACCTCGTCGTTTGAAGAGCCACTAAAATGGATTTAGGGCAAAATGAACAAAAAACGAGGATATGATAGAAAAATTTAAATACTTTAAAAAGATTTAACATAGTACAGGAGGGAAATTTATTTGAAAAGTGGAGAAATGTTAGCATGATGTCATAGTCTAAAACTACAGCGTCGGAGGCTTAGATGTAGGGAAGATGTAGGGTAGTAGATGTGTGGAATAGCTTAATTTAATGTAAACATGCGCGTGATTGACATACAATTGGCCTAAATATTAGACAAGTAGCTGAATAATGTTTGCTATCTTTACAGCTAGTAAAAAAAAATGGGCAGACTAGATGAGCAAATAGTTATAGTCTATGTTTACCATCCCAAAGGGGTTCTTCAAACATTCTGGCTCCAATTTTCAGTCTCAAATAATCTGATTTTATTCTGGGTTGCCAAAATCTGGCACATTGGTTTTAGTATTGATCTAAAGCACACACTGCATAATGCATAGTCTATAAATAATTAACGGATGGACTGCCTCAAAGGTGCTTCATACAACCAATGAGAACCAATGCAAGCGGCCGACGTCCTCGGCATCGCCACACACTTAATCCCACAAATGAATCGCTGTTCTCCATAGACCCCAAGTGTCCCTGACTATTTATTCCCATAAAAAGTAGCCGCTCAAGCCTGAGTGCAGCGAAAAGACAAAGATAAGGTTTCAAGGGAGGAGAAATGTTAGAACAAGAGATCATAATCTAAAACTAGAGGGCCAGAGGCTTAGATGCAACGTAAGAGAGTTTTACTTTACTGAGAGCCTGGCAAATAAATGAAACAACCTCCCAGTAGAAGTGGTAGAGGGAATTTAAACATGCATGGCATAGGCATAAAGCTATACGCAACCTTGGACTAGATCAAGGGCTTAAGACTTCTTGCATCAGGAGATATAGGCATACTAGATGGGCTAAATTATACTCATCTGCCTCCAAATTGTATGTTTTTATACCCACAAATACAGTGCAGGCAAAATGATTTGTTATGTTGTCTCTATGTAAGTTTGGATAATACAGGTCAATTTTAAGGATTTGAGAATAACCAAGATTGAGCCTTTTCCATTGTAGAGAGCAGGAGAGTCACCAGCCATGGTGTAAGCAAGAATGTGTGTGAAATATGCATGTTTTGAATATTTTGGTTGTGAAAAATCAGGCTGGGCTAAAACGTTAATAAATGTAGTATATGTATTTTTTTTTTTTCAGTGGATCAAACTTTCTAAAGGGGTTTATGCTCGGTAAGAAAAAGTCCTTGGCTGTGTAGCAGTCCTGCCTTGGTGCCTATCTGCTGAGGACAAACAGCGTTTTGTTTCGCTATCTGCATGGTGATGCGAGAATTTTAGAGGTCACACCGAGCCAAAACATTAATTGCAGATGTTAGTGTCTTAAAAAAAATAAACCTTAAAGGCGAGCAAACACCATTTTTTTTAAAATTACTAGTCTGATATTTTATAATGTTTTCCATTTCTATGTGCTCTAGGGCTGTTACTTTAGCCCAATCTGCTATCATACTTCCTCTTATGAACAATAGAATGGCTCAATGTTAATCGCCCAGTCAGACACTGACTAATGAAAGTCTATGTAGAAGCAGACTTCATTAGCATTGCCATAAAGAATCAGCGCAGAGGAGGTCGCATGACTGATAACAATATCAGCTTCCTTGTCTGCAGATTAAGGACGCTTATTGGAACAAAATGAGAAAAAAACTTTTCTGTGAATGGCAAAATACGGCACTGTTTAGTTTTAGTTAAGGAACTTAAGGTTGTGCTAAAAGATGTTGACTGTCCCACTTTCAGTGTTTTTGCCATCACAAATCAAGTTATTTCCACAAACTCCTTCTCTTCGTCTTTTTTCCACTAGATCAGGGGCGTCCAGCATGCGGCCCGCATGAGACCGGAAACCAGGAGGGGAGGGCCTTTTGTACTCCACAGAGGAAGCAGAACTCGGCAGAGTTCACGTGACATCACGTGCTAGTAGCTATCACAGTCCCATCCTGCCTAGCTTCCAGCATTTACTGGATGCCTGTTAGCAATCACACTCATATCATGCCAAGTCATATTCTTTATTTTGTTTTGTCTAATTGTGGTGTGTTGCTTAATAAAAGTGTGGTTAACACACAAAAATTGGACAAAAAAAATACAACAATATTAATTTATATATGATTGTTGACAGCAATCACACTCCTATCATGCCCAGCCAACCAGTACATGCTGTAATCTGGGTATGGCTGAGATTGCTGTTAACAATCATAAAATATATATATAAATAACAGTATTTTTTTTCGATTTTGGTGTGTAATTTACGTTTATTAAAAGTGTGGGATTTTTTATTATTTTTAAAGGTGGGGGGTCGGTTTCGGCTAAGTGAACCCTAAATTTTCGGTTTTGGGCCAGAATTTTCATTTCGGTGAATCCCTAGGATACATAGAACTTTTTCATTTTTACTTATCCAGAATCCTGAATTTGTAGTCACAAAACTTTCTAGGCCCAGAAATCAGTGAGAGGAAAAGTAAAGGTTTTGTGTCATTTACTTTATTTTAATCTGCATATCTTATTAAAGGCCATATTTTCTCACAGTAAAAAATGAGTGCGGCCCTCACACGTATACAATTCTGATGAAGTGGCCCACTGCAGAAAAAACTTGGACGCCCCTGCACTATATGCACAGTAGAGGTTCAGACAGAGCTGTGGATATTAAAAACGAGAGCCATGTTCAGGAGCTGGTCTGATCTTTGTAAAAGCCATAGAATAGGAATATCTATAGATCTTTACAAAACAGTAAAACTCCGGTGTCTACAATAAGAATTTGAGAATCCATAGGTTCCCAGCTCCTGGAATCTGTCAAGTCGCTGTATATAATTAAATGCTCAAAATGTTTTTACTAGGACCAGAGAACAATCTTGCTTATTTTCCAGATTCCTAGTTTATAGATCAAGTTTGGAAACATGAGGATTAAACGGCTTATCGTCTTTATTGGAGCCTAGTTACTTTGGGAGGAATGTTCTGAGCAGGGTGTCTTCAAACAGCAAGCGGTCCCCTGCTTTGCGATCAATAGCAGCTGTGATGAACATCCCGCCATCTGTTGGAAAACTGTATTGAACGTGTGGTGTCGTTGCACCCTGCGACTATCTCTGTGCAGGAAATGTGTCAAAGCTAGGGCAAGAATTATGTTAGAACGACAAGCGGTTCAATAAACTGAACATACCTGTCACAGAGATGGCGACATTGTAATTGCACTTTTTGGAACACTGTCTGCCCCTCCGCCAGTTTGCTTAAAGCAGCATTGGAGCAACACGCGGCTATTTATTGGTTGTACCACGCTGCAGAATATGGCGCTATATAAAACTATAAATAATATTAAAGAGTGCCGCAATACTCTACAAGGCTGTATGGGGTTGAATACAAATTGGTTACAATCGCAGGGGTATGGTGAATGTATTGCGATAATTGTGTTTGTGTCATGGCGTGGTATATTTAGCTTGGCCCACTGGCCCAGTAGAGCGCCCCCAGCCATAGCTCAACCATGACTAACTTACTGCAGCATGCTGGGGTATGATGTCATATCATGGAGTTCTGTGAGTGCTGTGTCGTCGCGGTACAGTCCTCCATAGTGTAAGTGGGCCGGTTGGGGAGGTCAGATTATGATTAAATGCAGTCAGTGCAAAACGTGTAAGGTGGCTGCTCTAGTTTCCTCGATTAAGGACTTAAAATAAGCATGGACTTTTTACTTATCGGAGTGTTGGGAGATCCTCTGTTTGGCGGAGTGCCGGTTGTTGATCAGAGATCTCCCCTGTAATCGACCTAGTGTGCCTAGTCCTGAATACACCAAAAAAGTAGAAAGGCTGTATCATCCTCCACATACAACTACCACTAAAAGCCTCTGGTTCATTAAAAGGAAATCCCCTCATATGCATTTGACCCTTCCCCCACCCCACATCCTCTTCTTATTAATAGTATCAAATGAACAATACAGTTTGAAAAATATTGAGCATCATTAAAGAATAGCATATGGGAAGAATTTGGATGTTCTGACATTTTTATTAGTCTTTTTAGTCATCAAATCATATATTTTTTTTCAAGATGTTGGAAGAAGCAGCACCTTGATTATTTTTCTTCTTTTATGAAAGAAAAATAGTATGGATGATAACATATTTATTTATGACACCCTCATATGCACTTTAGCTCTCTCTTTTTCTCCCCCTCCACGCAACACTATCCAGCAGCTCCTCTCCCCATACCCACAACAATATTAAGTAGCCCATCATATGCCCACAATAATAAACTTCTGAGCCTTGTTGGTGGGAATTCTTGCACCCACTGGGTGCTGCACACAGCAAAGGCCCAATCGTAATGCACTTTGCTTCGAGCCCTGCCTAGTGTGACCGGCAATTCCCATGACGACAAGGCCATTATATGTGTAGAGATTATGATGGTCGTATTCACCAGTTTTATGAGCGCATAATAAAACGGCATGCTGTCTGAGACTGGAGATCCTGTTTGAAGCCGCGCTTTCATTCAGAGAATTGTTAGGCGTGTCTTCTAATGATGTCATGGGGTGGCATGATGTTATGAGAAGCCTTCCACAGGCTACCCTGCTTTATTCTGACAGAGAAGGGTTCTTCACATAAAGTTACTGGAATTTCTAATCTTTCAGGCACACCGGCCTTCACCTCATTACAATAAATGACTAAGCAGCTTTTTGCTTAGTCATGAAAATGCCCAAAGATATCCGCGTACCCATTCTGATCTGAAAGAGAACACAGCCGTCCAGATGGTGTCTGTGCAACTAATGATGAAGTGATAATTTGTTGACTTTGCTTAATTGCTACCAATCCACAGGGTCTTTGCTGTTGGTATATGGACATATTTTCCGTGGAACTGCATGCATTAGCAGAGGCTGCTTTTCTGTTAATCCATTAAAACGAGCAAAGTCCCTGATTTGCCTTAAAACCTGTCTGAGGATCTCAGCTGTTTGATGGCAGTTTACAAGCGTACAACAAGAGTCCTTCCATTAATAGCTAATAGTCCTTCTTTTTTAAGGGTTGGGTAGGAAGAAAGGAGAGAACGACACTTCCGGGAGGTGAACTTTTAAACTGTTACCAAACCCATTACTGTAATTGAAAAACAAAAAAAGCAAAAGGGAATTTTGATAATGAATGTGATTATACTAAAAGTTGTGATGGCAACACTTATGGTCTGCCATAAAGCAACCTCCAAAGTTTATATTCAGAGTGAGGGTCGGGCCTTAAGTATCGCATGATCCTCTACAATGGGGTGAAATTGATGCGATAATAGAAAACCAAAACAAGTTAGTGCTATACTGCCTTACTCTGAGAGACTCCATCAAGACAATTTCTTTCTACAGGGCTTACCCTTTCACCTTCTGCCAAGAACTTGCTGTGGCTTTGATCTCAATGAGGATATTGCCCCTTATTAATATAGTAGAACAAGGCCAAAAAATGTTTGCCTCCCTGAAAGTGCATGAAAAGTAGCTCTTACCTTGTCAACATGGCTGAGCTTCAGCCACCGTCTGCTTTGGAAAGTGTCATTCCTGGCATGGCAGGTGGCTTCTTTGGAAGCTCTTAGAAGCGAGGAGGAATATGAAAGGGGGTAGAGGCTGCCTCTTCCTGCTCCATACGCACTTCTTGGTTTCCAACCACTGGAGGGGGGATCCCCAAACATTCTGGCCTGTTTGCAGCTTTTGAGGACAACTTCAAGGATCTGACAAAATTATTTTGCCTTGTGAAATTTTGGAACACTTTTCACAGTATTGACATTTTCAAAATAATTGTATTTTCACATTTTAGAAAGCATTAGTCATAATTCCCAGAGGGAACCCTTGGCAAATGTACCTGTACAGGGAAAAAGCGAAGAAAAACAATCGCTACAAAGAAGGCTAATTGTCCTTGTCCTTTATGTTAGCACCTCTGTAACCTGAAACTCTATGTCCATTCATGACTTTAAGAGCAGTTAATATTAACTAAAACCTACTAGTGAACGCACTCTTCAGTACTCGGGCACATTTTTGTACTAGATGACAGGAAGTGGCCCTTAACTTACTTCCTGCCCACCGATGCTTGAATGCTCCTGAGATTAATAGCTACGTATACTCCAAACCTCCTCTTTCCCGGCTAACTTCTGAAATGATTCATGGTAAGTTTTGTCTCAGGCACGTGAGATATCAGAAATCATTTTGATGTTCCATGTTTGTGAAGGTGTAGAACTCAATACCGCTGGTGTGTTCTAAGAAGCTCTACAACAAATATATTTGAGGTGCCTGTCTTAGTTGTCCTCGTGTGTTGAAAAAAAATAGTTATTAAATTCTTTCCAGCCTTTCGTATATACAAACCTGTCTTGGATGTCCAACAAGTTGCACAGTCTTCTGCTCTCTAATTGTTACCATCTAATTCCGTTCTCACGGTCACTCTAGTATCTTGCTAATTAGTATTGTTAATGGGAGCCGTAATGGTACATGCAAGAAACAAATATAACCACAAGTAGTCACAATTTATGAAAATGACATGTTTAGAGACATGCAAATGTTAGACGAAGGAAATCAATGGTATTTATAGCATGCTTTATATACAGTAACCTCCTCTAGCAGTTTCCCAGTGCAGAGACCTATGAAGTCATTTAATTCTGCCAACAGCGATCGTTGTCAGATACAATGTGCTTCCCTGGTTTAATAGTCCGCCTAAGGTCTTCCTAGCCTGCTTTCTCTTCAGCTTTGAACATATCGCCGGTGATCCAGGATAAATCTGTGAGATGGGTGCTAGAAGCTGCTCTTCTCATGTTCTCTACCCAAAACTACCAAATCCATCAGCCAGTTAAGACTTGACTGGATGATGTGACTTATAGTGCAGAAACAGCCTGGCAACAAATTTTGGCCAACAGAAGCCCAGAGTGATGGGAGATACTATCCAGCAGCCTTCTAGATTGAAAGCTTGCAAGGAAGACTCTCTTTATTTAATGTATCAGTTTCTCTCAGTCTGTCTATTCTAGTCTTGTCATATCCTTTGAATATATGTATTGTAAGAAGCGCTGCGTGAATCTTTGACTCAATATACGGTAAATAAAAGATAATAGCGACAGTCTATTTACGGTTAGACGTGCCAGCTGCAGTACCTAATAAATCTCCGGCACTTATTGTACTGTCGCTTCTCAGCCTTTGGCAAAGATCAAGTGTTATAACTTCCTATTTATTATACTGAAAACCGTAAGGCTCCAAGTACATCTGTTTGCACGTTATAACTCAAAGTATACATGAGTTCCATGATATCGGCTGCAGGTATGAGATAATATCGCCAGCGTACGGCACAGGTTAACGTTTGCCAGGTGTGTTGAGTCATGCTGTCGACATAGAAAGATAAAGAGCTTGAATGATGATGCTGTCCCTCTGCTGAATTAAATAATTAGTTCGCTTTTCCTCTTAATAAAACAAACGCACTTTCCCCATGAGTGTGAATTGACAGCCCTGGAAGCATTAAAGCAGAACTGTCTCAAATCCCGCACTTTCCAGCTCTACGTATATACAAAATAAACCATTTATATCTCTGTGTGTGTGTATATGTGTGTATATATTTTATATACACATACATACACACACAGGGGCGTGCCTCGAGTATTTGGCACCCTCCCTCATGCTTTAAAATGTAAGAACTGCCCACACTCCCTCTCTTACTCCCGTCTCTTTCTTAGTGTCTCCCTACCTTCTCCGTTGATCACTTCTGTCCTTGTGTCTCCTTCTCCCTTTGTCGTCTTTATCCATCCGCTTCTCCCCATGTTTTTGTTTTCCTCCATCTGCTTCTCCCTATGTATTTTTTCCCCATCCACTTCTCCATGAACCTGACCTCCTGCCGCACTTCCACTATAGGGCACACCCTCTGTCCTAATTTGAGGAACGGAGCGAGGCTGTCCTTGTGGCTTCGCCCTTTTGCAGAAGTGCTATGAGCGGCCATAATGATGCCCGATGAGCAGGGCTGGTTGGGGAGATCACGACCTCCCTCTAACTAGCCCAACATTAGGGAGCTCGAGGCCTGGCACTTCAGACCTCAGCTTCCGTCCTCCCTAATCACTATGCGCCGGCTATTGATGCCGAGCGTGGGGATGACGTCATGTCCCGGCGCTCGGCATCAATTGCCGGCGCGTAGTGATGAGGGAGCAGTAAAGCAGAGGTCTGAAATGACAGACCTCGCGCTCCCACAACTGGATGGAAGATAGAAGATGAGAAAGGTAAGAGATGGGGAGAAAGGGGTGTAAGTGCAGTGTATGTGTGTATATGTGTGTGTGTGTAAGGTCAGTGTATGTGTATATGTGTGTGTAAGAGCAGTGTAGGTATTTGTGTGTTTGTAAGCTTGTGTGTGTGTATATATAATATTAAAAATAATGTGTGTGTGTAAGGGCAGGGGTGTGGTGAGGGCAGTGTAAAAATGTGTATGTATGGACAGGCGTATGTTAGTATGCGTGTGTATATATATATATGTGTGTGTGTGTGTGTGTAAGGGCAGTGTATGTATGTATATGTCTGTGTATGGGCATTGTATGTGTATGGACAGGTGTGTGTATATGTGTTAAGGAAGGAGTGTGTGAGGGCATATCCATACGTGTGTGTGTGTGGACAGGCATATGTTAGGGAGAGCTGACCCAGCCAATCCAAGCAGGCTTTGTATACAACAACCAGCCAATCACCCGTAAGGTACATCGCTTGCCGTGATTGGCTGGTTGTTGTATACTGGGTAGAGGGGTAGTCTTATACGGCGAGTATAGCCCAAACTCTATATTTTAACTGGAAAAGTTGGGGATACGCCAGAAAATACGGTAAATTTCTCCTAATTGATTACATTGGCAAACAAAATGCACAAACAATAAGTAGTTTAGGCAAGTGAATTTACCTCTACTAACGTTAACCGATGCCCGTATTCCAATGTAGGACTACAGATAAAACCCAGCTAACTTGGATAAGGCATCTTGGAATGCTGACGTACCCGGGGAAAGCATTGTAAGTCAGCAGTGTTACGGGGGTCTTACTCTGATTCGGAATGATGAAGGCCATATAACTGATCTCCTGCCATTATCCTCTTTAGCCCGTCTACAATCTGTCTGTCGTGTCTGCATTCAGACCGTCTCTCTCATATTATTTTAGTAATGGGGGATGGCTTTTTACTTCGGTTTCCTGGTTGAAGCAGTCTGGAGCGCTGGTATGAGGGGGACTCGAGTGCCAGGTTTTTGTCAGGTTAGGGTCTCCACGCAGATGGTATTTGGTTACCGCAGCTGGTTGGTCTAATTGTTGGCTCATTTAGATAGGATCAATGAGTGATGCAATGTTATTAATGAATCTATAGCACAGGACACACCACCAAGAGCAAATATTTTTTAGGTTAATATTTTCCTTTTTAACAGAGACTCACAAAACTTTAACCCTATAAGTACCACTTTTAGACAGTGGTTAAATGAAGTGAACTTTCTTAGCTTTCATTTTATTTTATTTTTTTTCTTACCACTTTCATGTGCCTAAGAGGATGAACCAAGTTGTTTGTTTTTGTCATTGTGATAGTTACATCATCGTGTCCATTTTTCTTTTCTATTTACAGACTTAAACTGGGTGACTGTAAAGGTGACGGGATGGTCATTTGCACTGTTTTAGATGTTAGTATTTTAATGGTTTAATATTGCAAACTTATAGCCCTCGGGCAGTGAGCTATACGAATAATTTTTTTACAAAGTTGTCGTTAAAGATACATTTTAGCCCTCCTCTGCACTCTAGTTTATAGGATAGCGGATTTTTACCTTGTAATTGCCATTTTCTTAGAATTTACCCCCTTCTGCTACTCTCCCTTATATATGCATGAGGTTCTTAACTCAAACGCATTTGGAGCCCCTATTGATTGCAACGGGATCACTTTCCAACATTTTGATTGGCTGGTTGTTATAACAAAGGGTTAAAATCTTTATCGTGCTGAACAGCAAATGATTGCTGGTTCAATATTGCTGGTTTTAGAGATTTAAATGCTTATATTTAAATGTCCGAATGACATTTTGCGTATTCAGTTATATCGATTGCGGATTGCATCTAGAAGGTATATTGCTTAGTGGAGCAGCACTGCCGATCTATATTTTATGTTGAGTTCCTGGATTAGCATGAACTGTCTGCAGCCCTACTTACTGCCACAAAGGGAAGTTATGATATTTCTAAATGAAGTTATTTTTAGCCACCCCATTTCTGCCAGCTTCGTAAAATAGAAGCATTCCTGTCAGTATCAGCCAGCAAATTAATAATAAAGAGGATTAAATCGAACCATTCCAGTGCATTCACTCCCTCTAATGTTGACTGTGCAGAAAAAACTTTTATTTGATTTGATTGCACTTAAAAAATAGTTTTGGATAAATATGAATAATGTAATTGCTAATTCATCATAGGAGATCAGGGGCAGAAGATGGTATTAAAAAGACGCTCCAGTGTCTCATGCAGCCTCACTAACAAAGTGCTTTAATATATATTCTTCAACCTGTTAAACAATAAGGAAACCAATGAGTTGCAGGGAAAAGTCAAATTAATGGGTAACAAGTCTTGGTAAAAAAAAACCCCAGAGCGCTTGCCAGGGCCAGAACTGGGGCCGTCTGAGTATGTTATGTGGACGTAGGGAGCAGGAGACATCTGCCTGGTGCTCTTTTGAGAAACTCTAGGAATTGTATTGACTAGGGGGGACGTTGGCTATTTATCCTGCTTATTTATATAAAGGGTTAACATTTGAGGCTTGGGGGTACACTCATGTTTAAAACTAAACAAAATCCTTGACACCGACACGGTAATCTGCATGTGGATGTTTCCATTATCGAGAAGGCCCACCAGTCTTTCGAGAAGGATTGAACAAAGAATCATTCACACGAGTATTCACTGGACTGCGCATGTCTTCTCTTTCAATGGTTTCATTTCTCATGAGTCCTTTGTAATAAAAATAAAAAAATACATTGAATTTGGGGAGAATTTACAACCTTTGGCCTAGATTTTTCTCCTGGAACATATTGTTGGTCCAACATAGTTTTTAACCTCCCTTCTGTTCTGGCCAACACTCAATTGCAGCCGTTTCCTTAGATTGTGTTTTTTTGTTTTGTTTTTTTAAGAAAAATACATTTGGTTGATGTACATATATGTTCCCTTCTGTAAGTCTCTAATGTGTTGAAAATAAACAAAGTTGATAAATATTCTGCAAGTGAATTGGTGAGTAATTTTCTCTTTTTAGAGTTCAGCATAACCGAAAGAGTAGTCATGGAATTGTTTACGTTCATGTAAAGAAAGAAAAGAATGTGAGGTCTTTGCAGTCTCTCTCTTCCCTGACGAATATTCCTGTTACCCCAGCCTTTATGGCAGGTTAGCATGCCGGCAGAGCAGATGGGGTACTCCTGGGTTCATTTCTGCCCCAAGCCACAAGGTGAAGAAACACTGGGACCGGGGCTTGACTGAGGATAAGGGGGCAGCTTTGGCACTTTAAGGCCAGGGGCCACCTAATGAAATCAGCATGGCTGACAGCTGAATATGACAGGTTGCATGCTATATTTTGGTGTTCAGAAGGTCTGCTCGATGGTATGATGTCAAGTAGAGGGTCCACCAGGCATTTGTCCAGTGTGACGGTTGACCAGGCCTGACTGTGAGCATTTGATTGTGCTCTTCCAAGGCCGGTGCTGAGTCCTTCTGTCACGTAGACGAAATGAGTCTGGAAAACTGCTTAGGTTTCACTAAAACACAGACCAGTAAAGCATTTCTGTTTCAAGTTGTTTGAAATATCTGCTCATATACAACTGTTTCTGGGGTGAAGATGACCTACTGTCATGGCGCGGCTGCATTTGTGGTAGTCTTAATAAAATAACTTGTATTGGGCATCAGCTGTAAGATTGTTGAAACCATGGCTCACTAGTTGTTGGAATAAACACCTGTCAGCGAGCATTAATTCTCAACTAGAATGCAGAATATAAAATAATTTCCCTCATATGGTTTAGGGAGGGAACCCCACTAATCCTTTTTTTTTAACTAAGAATTCAATGTAAGAAAGTATATGGACAATAGATCACGAGACAATTAACAAGCAGGAAGTGTCATATCGGGAGCGAAAAGTCTATTGAATTAAAAATGACTGATTGTAAGGATTACCGTATCATATTGAGAGAGCTTGAGGGGAGATGGGATAAAAGCTGTAAAGAATGTGTGTTCCAGGTGCACGATTACCGTTAATGAAAACATGCACTATATGCATTGATAACTGGTAAACTCTTTTATTAGATGTATTAAGTCCCCTTTTGTGTTGCGACATGATCACATCACATATACAAAAAAAGAGGAAAAGCCAACATTTAAACAATGCTCCAACCATCATGCATTTTAAAGCATATGCCCGGAGAAATCCGGCAAAGTTCCAGGCTAGTTAGGGTTTTATGCAAAAGGGAATGTTTGCCCAGTTTCTGCGCACGGTAATGCATTTTTATAGCCCAAGGGCTAGTTTGATTATTTTCTACCTTCAAATGTTTCTAAAGAGAGACTTTTTTGCTTTAGAAGTGTGGTTATCGTTGTGACTAAGGGCTGGACTTTCCCAATACTATATTGACTTTGACCTACAATGTGTTTTATTAACTCACATTTATACGTCATTGTGGCTTTTAGGGCTGTAGAGCGCTGAGATACCCAGCAAACATTCCGACTTCCTAGAAAAGAGGGGCAGAGAGGTTTGGGACCCAAAGAGGGGTCTCGGGAGATATAGTAGAGATTATTAAATTAAAAGAGTTTGTGGCAGAATTGGATAGTGCTGTAACAAATAGATACACCTGTGACATGTTATATAGAGATAACCCTCCTTTTTTCCGCTAATGTTTGCAGAAACCGAACATTAATGACTTGTTGAAACTTGGTTGCCCCTTGTGACCTTTTTAATACCTTGATGTAAGGCAATACGTGGCCCCTATAACAGCAGCAATTAAACGCTACCTCGGATGGTTTGGGCAAATAACCTTCTGTTAGCCTTTTGTATGGGGAGTAGCCCTGCAAATCACTGCAGAGTTGTGGCTTTCTGCCTAGGTTTAGTGGCATTTTTCCAGTTTCAATGGAGCTTTTGTGCTTTTTCTCCCTGTTAAAGACAAAGCGACTCTGTCCTCGATCTGTAAGACATTCTCAATCATTGTTTTACACCAAGGTTAATTAATAATTCAGTAGCAGCTGATGGTGTATCTCTGTAATGTTATATTCCTGTTCGGTTTTAGGCGGCTTTGCTCAGACACCTAATACATGTAATTAAAGGATCAGTGGATACCCTTTTGACAGCCTCAGTGCTACACATGCATTGTCACACATTCATTCCTTTTTCACGGTTTCACTGCATAGAAACCTGCAATCATAGAGTGCCCTCCACCCAGAGACGCCACTGTACTAATTGTAACATTTGGAAAAGAGTGCATTTAGAGCTTTATTTCCTCTTAAAAAAAAACCCCTCACATCGCTTGTTCTCAATCCTTGTGTCTCAATGAGGAACCTTTGTATTGGGTTCATGCATCACTTTATGATAGTCAACGGGGGGTTTCACTGATGGCATCTGTATCATTGATGAAAATGGAACGGACAATGGAGGAGATGGACCATTCAGGAATGGCAACTGGTATTTTGGATGTTATAGTTGATACTGTTCTGTACTTCTTGTCCCCTTAGATTTTTTTTTCCAAGATAGAAGTTGGTACCGCGTTAGCCGTAGAATTACAGCAGACAAGTGGAGTTTGAATGATACCTTTATTGGCTAACTGAGTAAATATAGATTGCAAGCTTTCAAGACCTCTCAGGTCCCTTCATCAGGCATTTTATACAACAATGTGAAAGAACTCTCTTTAAGTGTACCTTCGCTATATATATGATATTCTAATCATCTGGACCGCCAGCAAAGAGGAGCTTCTCACCTTCCACGAGAACTACAACGCATTCCACCCCAACATCAACCTCACAATCAGCCACTCACTCACAGAAATAAACTTCCTGGACACCACCATCAGCATTAAGAACAATACCATCCACACATCCCTGTATCGCAAACCAACATACAGACCAACTTACCTTAAAAACAACAGCTTCCAATCTAAACATACAAAGAACTCAAATCATATATACCCAGGCCATACGATACAACCACATATGCTCTGATACAGCAGATCGTGACAAACAGCTCCAGAAACTAAGGGGAGACTTTATGAACCAGGGCTACAATGCCAGGATAATTGACAACCAGATACAGAAAGCGACCAACATTCCCAGAAAAAAATTACTAAAGTACCAAGAACATCGTACTGGAACCCGTGTGCCTCTGGTTGTCACTTACCACCCCCAAGTAGAAGCTCCACACAAAATATCCAAAGAACTTCAAGCAACACTACACACTGATGACAGACTCAGGGAAATTTTTCCACAGCCTCCCCTACTTTCCTTCAGACAGCCCCCCCAATCGTAAACAACTGATAACCAGGAGTGCTCTGAACAAGTCCACAAAAAATGGCACTTTCCCCTGCCTACAAGGAAGGTGTAAAACATGCACACACGTCCACACTGTGGGCATGGTGCCTATACCAAATTCAAATACACGCCATAAACTCAATGGTGCCTTCTCCTGCAAATCTTCTAATGTGGTTTACCTTATTATGTGTGCAAAGTGTCCAACAGCCCTCTATGTGGGTGAAACAGGCCAGCCATTGCATAAAAGGTTTAATTCACACAGATTCAACATCAACAAGAGAGCAGAGACACCAGTGGGAGAACATTTTTGCCAAAATGGACATAGCATCAGTGACATCAGACTGGCTGTATTAATGGGAATGTTCAAAACTCAGAGGGAGAGAAAAATATGGGAGGTTAAATTAATACTTTAACTCTTTAAATGCTGGCCTCAACCAGGATAGGGGATTTGTATCCCATTATCACTTTGTATATTAACAAACCAGACATGCAAACAACCTGACCCCATTAGAGTTTTGAATACCTCCTGACGCCTCGTTTTATGACTCCAATCCACCTCTGATTTTAACACTATTGACTGATCAAAGAACCTTGCCTTAGACTTTTTGATGTTATCTGCTTCTTATTCTTTACCATGTTATTTGACTGATACTTAAAGAGAGTTCTTTCACATTGTTGTATAACATGCCTGATGAAGGGACCTGAGAGGTCTTGAAAGCTTGCAATCTATATTTACTCGGTTAGCTAATAAAGGCATCATTCAAACTCCACTTGTCTCCTTAGATTTTTATATCAATATTAACAATAAGGTACTTTAGATATGGTATGTGATGTGGGGGCTACTCAGATTAACAGAAGAGACTCGTGCTTGAGGTAAAGAGAACCCTACCTTGAAGCTTACGATATACAGAATCTGTTCTTTACCAGCCCTGTCCTTGAAGATACCCAGCGTTCTTATTCAACCAGGGGAGGACTGATATAATTTAGATCCATGGGGCAGTTCCTGTCATGTAGCAAAGTAATAAAGCAGAAGAACACCTTTAGCAGACAGCATGGTCAATGTGTACTATCTAGTCCTGTTCAAAACATATTTACAGAATGGGATGCAGAGAAAACCCATAAAAAGCACAAAAGGATCCAATCCCTCCAGCCTGGGCCCTCTTTACCTAATGTATAGGTTTGTCGTAGTCTGTCAGTTCTAGTTTTGTCATTCCCATTGAATATATTTATTTTAAGAAGCGCTGCCTTGTTGGCTTTATATAAATAAAAGATCATAATGATAATAATGATGATCATGTTACTGTAGGTAACCTGGTGGCTGTATGTGGAACTGCAAGTAAAACACACAAGTTTTAGGTATTTTTTAAAATGTATTTATTTTTTTAAACATCACAGCCTGCCCCCGGTATTTAATGAAATAAATAGTCCTCGAATATGGATACACGTAGTTACACTATATCCATCATGGAACTACATCTATTGACTGCCTACTTAATTCTTTTACACCTGATCTTGGCAAAGCCTAGCACAGTGCTTTAATTTCTGTGTATAAAAACACACTGACTCAGAAGCTGGTAAGAACCCTATTATGTATATTAGTTATTGCCACACCTAGTAACCTTGACATAAACACAGAACAATACTTGTTACCTGGGACATGATCGTACTCACTTGTTCAGTCCTGTTTCGTTCTCATTAATATGGGTGTTTAAATACAGTGAGTGCTGGTGAGTCAGCGTAGCCAAATTCTCCACAAATCAAATATTTTTTCTTTTGTGTACTGTATACATGATTGTCTTACAAATGTGACCCTTGGCCTCAAGAATTTACCAAATATTTTCACCTAAATTCTGCGAGCCTCTGTAGAACCTTATCTAATACAGGTTGAGGTGTCCACAGCCATCCATTATCAATGGGATTTTAGTCCTACGGCAACACCAACCTAGAAGGCAACAAATGTTCTTTAATACTGTGGGAAAAAATAATTCTTTAACATGCAGGACAGTAGAACCATCCCCCACTGTATTCCAACCATAGATCTTTCCCTGAATTTCAAGAATTAGTATTTAAATTATTATCCCTTTATGGTTGTACATACACTGTTTGCAGACTGAAGGAATGTGCGTTTCTGTGCATGTTTTATATCAATACTTGTTGCTTACAATTTTTATAAAAACAGTACAATGTGGACCTACCACAATAACTTATACGAAAGGATTTTGTATTGTATCCCTTTTACCTAGGGGTTTGTTTTTAGCAAGCAATCTGTTTGGGTGTAAGTGGTAGATCAATGGAGACAGATCTTTGTAGACCTAATTTATTTGTAGAAACTTGAAAAAGTTTGAGTCCATAGAAATCAGTGATGACTACATTGCTAGCATTATTCCAATGTGGGAGTACATTCATGAAATTGCCATCCAAATGATTTGCTGTTTGTTTAGAGCTGGGTTGTCCAACCCTTACCTAAAGACCTGCAAGCCTACCAGGGTTTCAGTAGTTCCCCAATTAATAGGCTAAACAGTTAATTAAGCAATTAACACGTTGAATCACAAAGCAAATTGGTATGCGCTATGTTTGAACAGCACTTGGATACTCGAACAAGACAATCCTTGTTTTGACTTCACAAAAAAGCCGAGTGTCTAGCATTCTCCATGATGGGAATCGTCTCCCAAGAAGAATGTGGATATAGCTTCTGTCATTGTGGTGTCTAATGCTTGTCTTGGCAGCTTTGTATTGGGAATGATTGTGTGGAGTTATTTAACTGCCATGGTTATATTGTTGGTCTATGACATGTATTTATGATACCATTACAACAGGTGTCAACCCGTTTTCAATTCAGCCCACCTTTTTTGGAGAAAAAAGAGTCAAATGAGTAGGTAATCAGAATAGAGTAGCCAGGTGTGCTCTGTACTTTAGCACAGATAATTCCAAAGCAACTGTATAAAAAAAAAAAGGGGGACAGTCTAGTGTCCCCATCTATGAATAATGCATATTAAAGTATTTTGTATTCACTTTAACTGCCTTGTGACCTTAAGACATAGTATTACGTCCTATAAAATGTGCTCTAGTTGACCAATGACGTAATATGTCCTATGGTTTTTGCACCAGTGGGGACAGCCTGGAGTCTCCACTGCCAGCAGGAGCTAGCATTTCTAGCTTCCTACTTACCTATTTGATGTAACAAAGCTCTGCACGAGCGCCAATTATGTCAGAATAATGGAGAATGCCAAATGGAACTCGCTGGAGAGGGTCTATCCAGACATTCACTCTGATGAGCCCCCAGCAGGTACTGTGATCAGCAGTGCAGGGTAATGGAACCCTGCTTGCTGATCACTCGGTGGGGGTCAAAAGGAAAAAAAAGAGAAAGTGTTTCTCCAGTTCCAAGAGAGACCCTGGGGTCTCTTAAGACCTCAAAGCTATCTCAAGTAAAAAAAAAAAAACCATGTAAAAAGAAATAAATAAAAACTTCAAAAATCACATGCACATCTCAATAGAAATACACATTAAAAAAAACTCTTTTCTTGCCCCCCATATAAAAATAGCGTAGTATTTAAGGAAGCATTAAAAAAAACTAGGCACGTATGGTGTTCTCCTCAAGGAATGTTGTTGAACATAAATGGGGGGGGGTGTTTTTGTTTTTAGTCAGTGCTGCCTAATTTGTGAAATAAATGGTTGAACGAAGATATGTCACCCAGAGGAGTAAAATCCTTGTTAATGAAAGGGTTAACATGTATTCTTTATCTGGAAAAACTTAAAACTGCTTACCTTTTAGAGGAAGCTGAAGCTCCAGAACTCCAGCACCCTCCTGCTCTACTCTGTTCCAGTTTTGACATCGGTTGGGAGCACCTTCTGTGCATATGCGTGGGGGATCTTGTTAGATACCCTGGAACTCTTGCGCCAGCGGGTAATAGTTGGATGACATCATTGTTTTCTTGATCGCTGTGGTATTGGTGATGTCTCACACAGCAAGCAGTGAGCAGAGGTCACTTCATGCTCAGCTTCATGTGGTCACTGTGTTTAGTGTAATAACAGGCTGCGCATGCAATACTTTTTCTTGGCTCACAACACCATTACATCATTGGATCAGTAAAGAAGCCTTTAGCACCATTGTCATTGAAATAAAAGGATTTTGTACCTGGAACCTGAGAAGGTGTTTGTATTGGAGCGCTGCCACCGCTGCCTTCACTGCCGGGGCAGATTAAGGTCAGTTTGTAAAGTTTCTATTTTTTTAAATGTATTAAAGGTATATTTAGTGTTGAGTACAACAGTGGTTTGATGCGATTACTGGCAAATGCTGTCCACGTTACTTCTTGCCTCATAAGCGGGTGGCCGTATCAACCATTCTTATAGCTGTCATTTGCCTTAAATAACCAGACCTTATAAAACAGATTTCTCAGTCATTCTGAAGTTCTTTAAATGTTTTATTTTACTCTTCTATTTTGGATGCTCCTTGTCCTATATTTACCACTTGTCCCGTTTTTGATATGTTGGGTTCAGATATGTACCCTTCTACCAGTGGGCATGAGCTGATATAAAGATTTTGGGCCGCTACTACGCTAGTAGATAAATAGAACAGCCTCCTATCCAAAATGGTGTGGGCTGTTAAACGCTGTAGCTTCCCTCCCAGGATCCTTACACACATCTGCCCATAAACACATGTATACACATATACTGTTGTCCTTACACAGTCACATATACATACACTGCCCTCACACACACCTCCTCATAAACACACAGATACACATCCTTATACACATACACTGCCCTTACACACACCTCCTCATAAACACACAGATACATATACAATGCCCTTACACACACACACACACACACTGCCCACACACACACTGCCCTTACACACACCTCCCCTAAACACACAGATACACAATACAATGCCCTTACACACACACACACATACACTGCCCTTACACACACCTCCCCATAAACACACAGATACACATACACTGCCCTTACACACACACACATAAACATATACTGCCCTTACAGACAATTGCCTTTACACACACACACATATACATGCATTGTGCTTACACACACATATACACATACACAGCTTACATATACCTATACTGGTCTTACACACACACCTGTCCTTACAAACACATATACACTGCCATTACACCTCTTTCTCCCCATCTCTTACCTCTTCCACCATCTTTCTTCCTTCATCCTCTATCCTCCATCCTTTCGTGGGAGCGCTAGGCCTGTAAGTTCAGACCTTGCTTTACTGTTCCCTCATCACCACGCGCCGGCTATTGCTGCAGAGCGCAGGACGACGCCATATCCCTGTGCAATTTGCCGGCGCGTAGTGATGAGGGAGCAGTAAAGCGAGTTTTGAAGTGACAGACCTCACGCTCTCTAATGTTGAGCTGACTAGAGGGAGATCGTGATCTCCCAACTAGTGCTGCAGCTGCTGATCGGGCACCTGTGCGCACCCCCGCAGCTGCACCTTAGGTGAGAACGGCGCTCGCCTCGCCCTACCTCTGCCCCTGCAAAGCGGGACAAAGGTAGGGATAGGCAGGACTTTGGGGACTGTCTCGCCCAAATCGGGACAGTTGGGAGTTTCACGGCAGATTGCTCCCTGGGCTGTGCATTTGCATATGCAACCCAGGCTGCAGCTGTGCCCCGCATTGCATCTTTGCTTCAGGGGTCTTCGGGGAAAATGTGCTGCAGTCTTTGGATTAAAGGAAACAATCCAGCCTTCATACGCACTTTAATGCATCTGATAGCTGAGAGGACTCTTTAAATTTCCGTTGTCCCTTTTTCCAAATGAGTGGCAGATTATGAAGAACCCCCCCCCACACACACACACAAATTTGCCCCCTACCTGCCTTCTGTGCAGGAGATGCGTTGGGCCGAACACATCACATTGAGCATGATATACTTACAGCTAGTCAGCTCCAGTGCTGTTCAGATGCAAGTGCACATGTGCAGAAAGCAGTCTCATTCACTGATTAGCTGCTTCAGACCACAGAGGAGAAGGGCAGCTGCAAAGCTGCAGCTTCTACCTAGTGGACAGAGTTCTTTAATTCGCACTCTAATTTAGTGGGGCTGTGAGCGGTAACTCTGTGTGCGGACTTCAGAGAAATCTAACACCCAGTGAAGAAAAAAGGAACAGCGTCGACAAAGTATTCTGAAATGTTAAACAGAATTGTGGTGTCCTTTTCATTTGTTAGGATTTTCTTTCCTGGAATAAATATAAATAGACTAAAATCCCTGTTTGTTTGGAAGACAATCAGAGATTAGTTTCCGTCTGCGGATGGACTGCTGCTGGGCTTCATAGGGTACTCTGAGATCTAAACCTCCGCTTACTAGTAGTGCTCTGATCATGTAAACTCCGTTACAACCCTTTTTTATATTTATATAATCTCCCCAGTATGAAATCCATGCGCCATCTTAACAGCCAATTTGAGAATCTGGACCACCAAGCTTTTCCATTTAGTTGCGTTGGCCATATAGGACCAGGCTGGGCATCGTCCTCTCTTTGTTCCCGATGTATATTTTTTTTTATGAAGTCCCCCTTTGGCAAGTCAAAGTGTTATTTTTTTATAAAGGTTGATATAGGCTTGTGGTAGCTGAACGTGTGTACTGAATGAGTCTATGTCCACGATGACCAAACTGGTTGATGTGCTCCCCCAGGACGTTTCACTTGCGCCCCCCCCCCCCGGCAGTTTGTGATCTTCCGGCAAGAAATACAGGCAACTCTGTGTCAATTTCAAGAAACTGGAACATTGTGGTAGTGATGGAATTGTCTGCGCCTTTATCCCGATACACACCTTGTTTTCTTGGAACTTTGGTTGGCGTTACAAAGTTCTGCGAGGAATCCCCAGCTTCATAACACTTTTGGAACCTTGTTGTTTGCTTAAAAGTAGCGATCTGCTTGTTTTTGAGAATGTGATTGGTTTTATCTGTCCTCAGAATTAACGACACAGATGTGTTGGCTTATCACAGTTAGAGCTTTTCTTCTTTGTTTTGATGGGGGGAGAATGGATGTGTTTTGGCCGCTACCTAAACTTTATCTAATTTGCAGGTTTCCTGTGAGTTATAAAGTCCTCGGCTATCTTTAAACCAGATGTTTTTGTTTCCATGCTGTAGGTCCAATCTCTTACTGCGGTTAGGACTAGAAGTGCGTCTGTTTTATTTTCCTAAAGAACTTTAATGTATAAGCTTTTGGGACGTTCCTTTTGCATATGCATGGGGGGGATTCTGCGGCTCTGTCCCAGTTAATGTTACACGTGGGGGTCTGTTAAGACCCTCATGTATATGTGCAGCATGCTCTCCCATTGATTCCAAGCTTTCTTCGGATCTTCTGAGCGAACATGGTCATTATAGATATTTCTTCCTCAATTGTTAACTATTTCTTATTTGTTAGTAAAAAATACTCACTATGTTTCATTAGCTTTGTATAGACTGATTCTTCTATAATATCTGAATCAGAAGGGCCATTCCATTTGTTGCTATGGTGATTACCCAACTTTTTTTTTTTTAATAGCCCAATTATAATGGGCTGTCATTAAGGGTATAAACCGATCTAACTTTTACTAGCCCGTCATTCACAGTGCCCACTTACATGTCGTTTTTCTTCCACATATGTCTTATGTGATGTGGTTTTGGTCCACCAGTGGGATGTCACGCCGTCAGTCCTGTCGGTTTATTCTGGTGATTAGGATGTGGGCTATTAGCCAGCAGTTTGAAGACATGCAGCACCTGATGATAAGGGATGGAGTTTAACACCAAACAGCGGGGGGTGGGAGAGAACATGCGCTGGAACTGAGTCTATAAAGGAGTATGGAACGACGACGAGAGGTCCGCAACATCTCCAGAAGCCAGGAAGGTCGGCTCAATGAATGTGGACAGCTCTGTGTGCAAGAATGCACAATGGATGTTATATACACACATATATATATACTGTATATCTATATCCAAAAAAAGACATCATTTGGTGTCGTTATGTGATGGGAATACACCATTCCATACTTATGCATGGGGCAGTTGTGAGGTTATCCCTTATAAAACATAAAGCCATAGGCCAGGTAAGCTCCTGGGGTCCCATATCAGTAGAGAAATGGTTAGACTATGTAGGTGGAATTAATCAATAACTGACATAATTAGCTTTTCCCCCTCCGTAGCTCACGTGGAGCTTGCGTTGCACAAGCAGTTTTTAGTTCTGCACATAGAGTTCATTCATCAGCTAAATGATGACAATATGGCAGGTGATTTGCAGCGAGATGAAGCCTCGTGACGTAAATATGCGAATGGTCACATCCAGTAATCTTCTCCAGCGAGGACGCCTGAATTGGCCCTGCCCAGTGCGTATTTAAACCGTTTTGAGTTTCTTCTCACCGTTTTTACTATACGTTTTTAATAGCCTTGGAACTCATTGTTTATGCAGATTAAATGGATATTAAAGGGTGCGGTTAATTGCCTAGAAAATTGTTATTTAAAGCTTTTATGTCTTTTAAAAGTTTAAAGGTAAAGCGACAATAAACACATCTTGCCTCTTCCCTATGGAGACTCCGTATCGCAGCGCATGCGGCTGCTCGGGGTGCGGTGCTGCAGCAATATCTCCGCATCATTATTGCGCTGAAGTGTAACCATTTCCATGCCAGTATGTCTTAAAGCTTATATACCCCCTAATAATCTCCTATATGTATTTCAGCCTCATCTTTCCCAGTGAATGTACCATAGAATTGTTGCATAGCTTGTTAATGGGAACTTTACTTGTGTAGATCAGATTTCAGCCTATAAATGGATACAAGTTTAAAAAGGTTCACCCTTTAAACCCTAAGCTGCTGATTATAATATCTCGATCGTCTTAAAATTAAAAGCTGTCTCTTAAGGTGTTGGAATTTTCAGAAAGTGCTGGTGCCGATCTCCATGCGCTGGCGCAACCGGCTGAAAAAGATGCACTTTTTGCCTCAAAAACGCTAGTTGGGATCTAGTGAAGATCCACTGTAGTCATCTTGGTTAAAAAAACCTAAATGAATAGCACGGCGAGTGCCTGTCTGCGCTTACTGCTTGCAAGCTGGCAGTGCTGGTCGTCCAGGGAAAGCAACTTGTGGCTTATAGAACTACAAGCTTGTTTCTCAAAGAATTTGGAAACATTTAAAGATCTAATGCCTACAAAATCATACATGACTACCATTAATATTCAGTTTGCGATTGAGGTATACTGCCCCTTTATATATGGTCTCTTTACTTCTAACAGTGTTCAGTATTTAACCCTTCATATGAAGACACCCGTCGTGAAACTTGACATTTTACTTGGCCATTGGTGTTTCAAGTACAAAAACAATGAAAAAAGAGCTTTTGTTCTTTTGTCTCCTCTCCTAAATCGGTAACTTTATCTCCCCCTATAACCCTGTCTCGCTATTTTGTTGTTAACTTCATTATAGTTTGCAAGCATGCTCTTTGTCCTGCGCAGGGTTAAAAAAGGCTGTGCAAAGTAAAAAATCCCAGAGGCAGCAGCGCAACCCTGCAGACAAGCACAGGCAGCACCGGGAGGGCAGCCGCGCATGTTACACGCCGCTGATAGTATACTGGGGAAACAGAGGCTTAGTGTGCACAGGCTGTACGTTTGTGTGTTTCAGATTGGCCAAGGACATCGCAGCCTTTGAAGGACATTTACAAACTGAATCCCTCTTTCAGTGTCTTTAGTCCATGTATTTCTGAGTCTTGGAAACAATATATATGGCTTGTTCTGTCTTCTGAAAACAATATTGCCTGTGCTATTCAATGACAGCGCTGCGGAATATGATGGTGCCAAGAAATATATTTAAAGGGACACACCAGGCTTCTGTGAAAGGAAGGGCCCCCTTCATATACTAAAGACATCAACGTGGTTTTACCTTGTGACGTTTTTATGGTCATTGATCAGTAGTTGCAAATAAATCAAGCAGAAGGCGGCACATTCGGGTCTTAAAGGCCGGGTTAACTTTAAAGGTTTGCTGCATAACTAATTCTGAATCTAATATTTATATCTACGAGAAAAATCCGTGGTACGGTTTGCAAATGCGGTTCTGTGTGGGATGAATAGCAGGGTTGTTTAAGGTTTCCAAACAAGAGTTTGAGGGTTTGTCGGAGGGGCTGTAAGCTGTACTTGGCTCTGGATGACCGTGCGCTGTCAGCAGTTCCCGAGTCTAGAGTATTTTAGCTTTGTGATCTTAGAATTAACTCCTTATAGACGCTGCAATCCGAATCATTCCGACTAATAAGCTCAACACACATATCCCTAGTTGAAATAATTCTTTATGGGGTGTGTATATATATATATATATATATATATATAGAGAGAGAGAGAGAGAGAGAGAGAGTTTGGAATGTTTATTTTTAATGCAAGGAACCAACAGTGCTTTTCATTTGATGATTGCTGTTGATTAATGGCACCTCTTTTGTGACCTTTGTTAACCTTTGTGGTCTGCACCCAAATAGAAGGACTGTGGTTTTGGACCATAGTCCAACAGGATCTGTCCAGACTGCAAATTGTATAGAAGCGAGAAAAGACACCCCAGCACAGCAGTCTCTATGAACATAGTGGACACTTATGGCAATGGTTCAGCCCAAAGGGACTCTGTCCACCTTGACACGGATACTGTTGGACCATGTGGCCGGAATGGATTGGCAGTGGTTGGGTTTCGCCCCAGCTCTCAGTTTGATTTAGCGTGTGGTGTATTGTTAATAGAATATGTGTAAAGATTTCCACTGTTTGTGGATCAGTGTCTGGACAATAAGGGATGCTCTGTTAGGAGAAACAAATTATAAAACCAAAGTCCCTGCGTGCCAAGCCGATGAGCTCATGATCGGCTCTCGTGACCATTCACGTTGACCCTCATGTCCTCACAAGGATCGAATAGTTCGTTTCTCCAGTGTGAGCAGGGTTAAATGCGTGTCATTCCCTACAAGTTTGTTTGAACCGAAAAGTGTTGATAAAACAGAACCTTATCTGGATAGGCTTCACCATTGACTCATTGTAATTGTTTGGATCCTTAGTGCATGCTGACTCAGCCATGTCTCTTTGTGTCATACGAAGAAAATACTTTGGGAACCGAGGTGTATATATTAGGTTTCTGTCTACTAAAGCTTGGTTATGAAGGCTGAGACAGAGCCAGGTTGCTTTTAGTGGTGGTGAGTCATTATCCTTTGGTCATCATGTAGATAAAACACAGACCCTGGCTTTACTAGAAATCATTTAGTGAATCATTAACGTAACCTTTTTGAGGAGGTTTAATAGAGAACAGGACAGCCCAAACAGGGGGAAAATCTACCTTTTTGAAGCTCGTTTACCATGGCCAAGGTTTCTTCTTTGTAGTTAAGCAACAGCTGGATCTTCTGGATGCCCCTAGAAGAAGAGACTGGGTTTTCATCCAGTATTGTGACTTCAGCTAAAAATTCCTTCAGAAATCAAAGAGAGAAAACCCTTGATTAATAGACTACTGATATTTTTATGTCTGTGTTTCCCCTTTTTTGCATTACTTTGCTCCTGTAGTGTATTACTAGCCATCTCTGCATTTAATCAGGGGGCCCATGATTCCTGTGCTCACCATACTAATACCGTTTGTGTTCTTTGCTGCCTTTGGTGCTCCGGTCCTCTCTTACAGGGTGGGGATGATTGAGGATGAAGGCTCGGAGGGTGTGCTGGCAGCGTCTGGTATCTGGTGGGGGGAGGAGAAGTGTGGTTTAAACTGATATCTACTCTAGTGAATGAAGATATTGTGAACATATTTCCACGAACATGGATGTCACACTTTAATATGTATCGGTACCTCCGTGAGTTTTGTCCTCGGAAGACTTGGCAGTCAGATGTGCCTTATCCATCACTGAAATTATAACATAGTATTAGCTATTGAAATATCTATCCCTATTTAGAGATCTTCCAGGTTGCCAAGATTAAAAGAATGGTGATCAATATACGCTAGCATTCAAAAGTTTGGAATCGCTTGGAAATGTTCTTAATTTTAAGAGAAAAGCAAATACAGTGTTAATGTTGTAAATGACAATTGTAGCGTTATCGGCAAACATCACTCCCGAGTTCCAATGGCACTTTGTGTTTGCCAATCCAAATTTATGTTTAAAGGATTAATAAATAAGAAAACCCTTTTGCAATTATGTTGTTAGAAATGTCCTTGTTTTCCCATGGACACGTTAAGTGACCCCATAATTTCGGATAGTAATATCTACAGAGCACCCGGCATGCAGCGTTCTTTTTTTTTTAATATATGCACTCTTTATTCCAGTATTGTCCTTGGGAAGAAGATATAATAATATCTTTGGAAATTCTGTTTTCCTCTGGGAAATTCTAATTTCAGCATCAGAAGTGGAGGCACGTCCGCTATAAGATGAGACAAACGTTAAAGGCAGCTTAATGAAATGCGAGATTGGATGATTCTCCAGCTTGACTGGGAACAGCTTTATGATAAGATTTTAGGGGGGGGTGATATATTTCCATATTTAATGGTGACAAGACCACTTTTCTCTATAGTCTCATACCTTTAACATAAAACAGTGTTGTGTTGAATTGTATCTTGCCCATTAGGAGCCATGGATTAAACCTCCTTTCACAAACCTATTAAACCAGAAAAAAAAGAGTTTGACGTACTGCGTCTCGTAAATCAGACAGCTTTTCTATACCATACAAGACTGTATGGATTAAACTCTGAATCTCCATTGTGAGCTTGGCTGGATAGAGCTTGTTCTTGCTTAAGCATCACATGGGTTTCATTGTTCGAAGCCCTATTTGACCTTCACGATGGGGAATCCCTTACACCTGTTCCTTTGTTATTACCTATTGTTAAGGCTACGTTTCCGGTCGCCTCGGAAGCCAAGAAATTGTGTTTGGTTTGTTAACAGAAAAACCATAGGGCAGTTGGATTTACACGTCTGACCTACCAAGGTGTGAAATATGCTTTAAAGGGACCCGCCAGCCAACGTGTGAAAGATGAGTGTCCCCTTTTCAGTGATCTTTCCTCCCCTTTGCGAGAGCATTGAGGGATTTTGCAGAAACCAGTCTATGACCAGTACCAACCTTTCCACGTTAGGCAATAATTACCTAATTAAATAAGTTAATTTTTATAGAAAACAATTCATTTTCCAAATGCTTTTTTGAAGCACATTTATAATAGGGTTGCTCGGCAGACAAATTCGTTGCTGCTCTGGACTGCAAAGGTTTTCTACTACTGAGAATGAGCAGAGATGGTCATGTTTTCAAGGGACATTTTAGTGTCTCCATTTAAAGAAGAATGCGCATTAAAGGACTTCAATATTATTCTCGCCACTGATTGGCCACATGAAGCAACCAGTCGGTGACAGGGAAGCGGGAGTGCTTTCTGCATTTGTCCACAGGGGTCCAAGCAGACCCCCACCCGCAGTGCTCACTGAGCCAGGACTTGAGCAAAATCTCCGGCACACACACATACAGATAATTTAGACTCGGTGTTGGAACATAAGGGAGTTTCTATGGGGGAAGCCTCTCTCCTGCTCAGCCGATCGCGTCCGTTGATCAGACTGTTGTGATGTAGTACGTAGGACTTTGGAGGAATGGCAGGTAGTATTTGAATAAGCTTTTAAACACTGTATCTAAGAGACAGTAAACATTAAAGATTTCTGTTACCTCTCTTTATATGATGCAGCACTTATCTGGGGATATTTTTAAGAGGTCCCCTATGTGGAACAGCTCCATTAATAGGATCGTGTCAGTCTTAGAAGTTTTCCTGGGCCAAGTTTCGGAGTCAAAGAGATCTCTTTGGTCCCGCTTTACTGCTTTGATGATTGTTTCACTTCATTCCGGTGCATTTGTTGTCGCGGCAGGACCGTGACCGCCTCGTGGCCTTTTTACTGTTCATCCTGATCTAGAAGAGAAAGGAAATTCTGGCTTGCTGTTTTACTTTTGTGTCTGTTAAATGTTGTGGGAAAATGCTTGTCTGTGATTGAGGTAGCGAGGGTAGTGTAGTAGGAGCAGATTCATGTGAGTAGATGGAAGAAACCTTTTTTAATTGACCAGATGGCTGCTTTTAAACTGTGTCTATGACCCCTGCCGATGTGTCCTGCGGTTCCCCGAATGAAATTTGTCATGATGGCAGCGCAAGTGGAAATTATCCGATCTCTTACAAAACGATCCATCTGAGCGTAAGACTAAGGGGGGCAAAAGAGAAGTGATCACATCTGTATGCAGGTTTAACCCTTCAACACCTATGACAGCTATAATCTCATGACTTTCAGTCGTCACCACACTGCTTACATTGTTTGAGTTTAGTAATACTAAATAATGTGACCCAAACTAAATGGTTTGATTTACGCTACCTGGAGCCGCAGGAAAAGAAATCAATTACCTATAAGGCCTGGGATAAAGTATAGTGCTCAGTGGCAGCGCTAGATCGATTCCCCTGGGTGGATGCAGAACGCTTGTGTTGGATCATTTTATTAGTCATGGACTAATATTCTTTTCCATTAATATTTTATATTATGTTCAGGAAACATCAAGTCATATAATCCATATAAAAACTACAAAGCAGTAAAACTACTGCCTAAAGTGTTCGTTGTGAATAAGATCACAAGCTAAACCAAGACCTTATATACCTGTCACGGCACTTTTAATGCATATATGTGTGTTCAGTATACGGGAGCTGTTGAGCAGAACATGCATGCATTGTGACTTGCGTGTTGGGTTCCTCATATATAAGAGGAAGTGATGTCATCCGTCTACAACACGCATACAATACATGCATTACGAAAAAAGTATTTCTCACTCTCTTAACTCCTTCCTGCCTGATTAGATTCCATGCCGAATCTGGTGGTCTTCGTTATTAAGGATTCCTGTAGCACTAAGGGGAGCAGACTCCTCTGTGCTTTCAGCTGCTGTGACATGTTGCTCCATCCAATGTCTACATCATTTTTTTCCCCTGTTTTTGCTAAATATATCCTTGAAAAAAATGGACTTCAAGGAGAGCTCAAGCTACATAGCCAGTAATCCTACCCAGTAATGATCGCACACGCTGAATTGCCCCCTGGGCAGTAGCCTGAGGGTGCAGGTGCGTGATAAATGCTGGCCGCATTTGATTGATGTCTGCCTTAGCCCCAAGAAATAGGGCCTCTCCATTAAAATGTCAGTCGCACATATCTGTCTATTCACATTAAAGAGCACCGAATGCATTGAGTCTTATATGCGCTTTATCCACACACGCGCACACACGTTCTCAACCCTATCAGTTGTAAGCTACGCTTTAAGCATAAACTGACCCATTAAGCAGATTCCTCTAAACTGTACTTTTTCTATGTCTAGCATATATAAGCAATGCATACGTTTGGCAAAACAAGTTGCATGCAGGTGTATGACGCAGGTGTGACGTCACTTTTAGTTATTTTTCTCAACTGTCCCCCATTTATGACTTAACCATAAAACACCATACCCCAGAAAACTGCTGTAGTGGGGATTTATTCGTTTGGAAATTGTGCCACATGGCCATGCCACAAATGAAGAACAGATCTAGCAAATGTATGACATTTCTGTCTATCACTAAGCCGTTCTGCTTAAAAATGTATCGATTGCCCTTTAAGATTATCCGGGTTTGAACACACACACTGAAACAAAATTTTGTTAAAAACAGGATTTGTTGGTAATAAAAAAAACTAACTTTTGTACAGCATAGTTCAGTATGGGGGCAGGGGAGTGTAATTCTATTTCTCAAAAAAAAAATATATCACGATCATTAAAGGTTGCTGTAAGCTGGTATCTCGCACCACTAACTCACAATCCTTTTCCATTACATGCATTAATTTCTACATCTATACGGCTATCCATACACATGCATTAATTTATATATCTATATGGCTATTCATACACATTCATTCATTTCTGTATCTATAGCGCTATCAATACACAGTCATTCATTTCTATATCTATACGGCTATCCATACACATTCATTCATTTCTGTATCTATACGGCTATCCATACACATGGATTCCAAGGAAGCAGGATACTAAATGCCTTTATTTCTATGATAAACATGTATTTAAAATGTTAAGCGATGTAGTTCAGTCTCGTGGCAAGTAAGACGGCCGTTTCCTAACAATGGGGTATTGTCAGATTATTGAGGCTGGCAGTATTCTAAGCAGCAGAGACAGGCTTTTTAAAGTTCACAGTTTTTAAATGTAAATGTTTAAGTGGCCATGTAATAGTGTCCATTTCAGCATCTAGCAAACATTATCCTCAGTGGATGCTCTCTGATTTTGTTCCACGCACAAGAATGGATCCAGTCACTGTGTAAATGCTGCCTATGGTCCTTGTCACTGCTGGCAATAGGTAGAACTGCAGTTAACATGGGTATGCCAGAGTCTGTGCTTTGTTTTGTGTGTTTATTGGTCATTATTATTGTAGCAGCAGCCGGGTAATCTGAATGTGTATGCCTGTTATACTATTCAGGTTGTGCGCTTCTTTATTTGTGTATTTCTTTTTTTGTAGTGTCGCATTTTATTTTACGGGATTGCCACCATGCGATAAGACATGTGGAGAGCTCTCAAAAGCTACTTGTCCTTTGCCCTACCTTATGGCTTACTGGCAGATCTGTTTCTAGGCACTCTTATTGTCATTCCCGCTTCCTGAGACTGCAGTCTAAAGCGAGTTATTATGACAGGATATCCGTGTTTGTGTTCAGATAGAAACGGGGTGTTTCTTGTGTTTCCTGACAGAGCAGGAAACTGCAAATATGAAATGAAGAATGTGGAATGTCTGTTTCATTAGAAGGCAGCTATGCTGCGGTATCAGCCATGTGTGTCGGTGTCATGCTTTGCGTAGAATTGTCTGCTAGATCTTTCTCTCCTCTCTCTGGTCCTCTCTCTCTCTCTCTCTCTGGTCCTCTCTCTCTCTCTCTCTCTCTCTC
>VKOC01018843.1:0-78991 GCA_009364415.1 Spea multiplicata | reverse complement strand
AATGTTATACACACAGGTATGATATATATGTAATGTTATACACACAGGTATGATATATATGTAATGTTATACACACAGGTATGATATATATGTAATGTTATACACACAGGTATGCTATATATGTAATGTTATACACACAGGTATGATATATATGTCAGGTATGTGGGTTTTCTTCCAGGGGCAGAGTTACTTTTAGATAGTCGTGGACAGTTATGGCGGACGCCCTGCGCCTACGACAGCAAAATGAGCGACGGTTTCTGCCCCGCTTGTTCTATAGGACCCCCGTCAGATGATCTGAGAGCGGGTACACATAGATTCCTTGTCACGTCACCTATATCATTATAACATTTTAACCTTTTCATCTCTTATATCAAAGATACGGCTCCCAACTCATTTTGGCTAAGGCCCTGGGGGGGTAGAACTTTTATTAAAGCCCCCCCGTTCTGTATGGCAAAGTCAAATATCAGACGGTACCTGGAAGAGCAGGCTGGAACATTTCTATGAACACGCTGCATTTATCATGGAAGGAAACCATAGGATCAATGTACATCCAAGCTGTATGTATACATTGCATCTCTGCCAAACATACATTGATCACTTAATAGGCAGTGGTGTACTTAGGGGGGTGTGAGGGTTCAGCCGGCCCCAGGTGCCACTCGCCAAGGGGGTGCCACAATCGCCCCCCCAGGCTGGTTCAGGTCAGAACAGCCTTTGTGAACAATTTGCAGCCAGCTCAGGGAGGAAGGAACACAGTGGGGTCACGTAAAGTGAAGTGTGAGCATGAATGTGTATGTGTGAGCATGAATGTGTATGTGTGAGCATGAATGTGTATGTGTGAGCATGGATGTGTAAGTATAAGTGTGTATGGGTACATGTGTGTGCATGGGTGTGTAAATACAGGATTTGCCCCTGTTGCCAAATAATCAAGCATGTGCACTTCGGAGGTCTCAGTATACCCCCAGGGAGCATTCGTCACAAGCCATCATTTGAGCTGCATGTAATAGCTGAGAGGTCCCTGTAACGTACCGTGGTATTCCCGTTGCAAATGCATGGGGTTATTCTGCATAAGGTAAGTACTCCCCCCCCTTTAAAGGGGGGGGGTACTTTAACAGGTACTCAGGGCTGGACGCTGTCCCTTTAAGCCTCACATAATAGCGGCTCCTTTGATTGCACCATCGTTATTCTATTAACGTTTGAGTAATATCTATCTTACCTCATTTGAACGATTAACCTCCTATGACCTCATCTGACTAGTTGGAGTAGATACTGTAATAATTAGCACTAATCACATAATTTAAATACATCTAATGGGAGAGGATTTAACCAGGATTTACTAAACTCCGCAGTCAGGAAACCGCAATAAGCACAGATTCTGAAAACATTTTCCTACGATGTTAAAGCCGTCCAAACTCTAACGTCTTGAGTTTAAATATTCCCTTTAACGGGATGTCTAGATTTATCTCTGCCCCGCGTACAACGCATTAAAATGCATGTCCTATACCCCCACCCTAGATGCGTGTCTACAGGTATACCTGGGGAAGTATGCCCACAAGGTATCCATAAAACTTCCTGGTAACGCTCAATGCCCTTAACATTAAACTGCCCCTCTATGGCTATTATACACATTGGGGGTCATGTGACACTGTGGGCGAGAGAATTTTTTGAGTTCAGACAGCACTTTTTTCGGGGATAAGGACAAATCCTTAAGATGCTTTTTGTGTTCCTTTTCTCGCTGTATCGATAAATACCTTTTCCTGATCATTCACCAATTTCTCTTTCTGAAACAGCAAACTCCTTCTACCTCGGGGTAGAAGTCGGGGGAACGGATACTCCAGAAAATATACTTTGTATATTTAACCCCTTAAGGACAATGGGTTGTCCTTAAGCCCATTAAAAACAATGCATTGTGAGCCTGTACACAAAAGGGCTTTGTCACGAAGGGGTTACGGACATCGAACAGAACCAACCAAGTCAAAGAGAAGCCAACATTCTTTTAAGAAGAATCTGACAACATTTACTCTGCTGAGACGCCTTGAAAAACTATTTGGCTGCTAAATGATGTCACATTATGGTCTGGCTTTAGAAGAGTAAAATGAGATCTGTTGCGATCACAGCTTGTATAAGTAAATGTGAACTATGTATAGCTTGTGCATTTGTTTGTTTGTTTGTCAACAAGTATGGCTGGCTTGGGACATTTCATGCAAAAATGCAACTCCAGGACGTGGAGATAAATAGCATTCTATTCAGAAGTTCTCCTCATTCTCCTTCACATCCTTGTAAGGCTGTCTGAACCAATCAACAACAATCAGCAACTTAATAGGGGAGAGATAAGATAATTTAACGGGGAGGAAAAAACATGCAGTTCCTGATATAATGGCGTTAAGACACCTTTTGCCATAGATTACATATATGGCGGGTTTTTCTTATAGGTGTAGATCTTAATACATAGAAGCCATTGCACTGGTTTACTCGGTGTATGGAACTTTAAAATATAAAATTCGGATTGACGGATTCACTTAAATGGGCGTTTTTGATGTCGTGGCAAACCCTGTCGGTTGATCTCTGTGATTCCAGCAGCATTTCACTAAACTCTATGTTTCTGGCAATTAAAGGGTTTCGCAGAGATCCATCCAACACGTCCTTTCTCCGGTACATAAGGAGTGCGGAGTACATATTATGTTAAGGTATAGTAGCGCCCTCTAGTGGATTATAACCAATTAACACAATCCTGGATAGGATGAAGCAAGTCACAAGCAGAGTAAAGAGGGTGGTTAGGAGGGTAGTTGGAAATAAAAGCAGAGATACAGGGAGACACTCAGTGGGTCCATCAGAACATTTTGAAAATGGTTCCCAATGATGGTCCTAATAATACACGCTGGAGCCATGTCCCTGCCAGGACTAACACATACTAACACACACACATTCATGCTAACACACAATTATTATTATTTATTGTTTTATATAGCACCATCAGATTCCGCAGGGCTGTACAAAGGGTAGACAGGAATAACAAGTCGTATATAACATATATATAACATAAGGTGACATACAGAAACAACAGGCGAGGATGGCCCTGCTCAAAGGAGCTTACAATCTAGAGGATTTCATACATACATACATGCCACCACACACATCTACGCTAATATAGACTTATGCATACACACTCATGCTCACACACACTTATTGCCCCCCCTGGACAGAGCTGAGCTCTATCAGACCCCTTCTCATAATGCATGTTGTTGTGGGTGAGTCCAGTTAGGTCACAAACGCTGCAATGTATCAAGACCAGGGTTTGGATCGTCCCCAAAACCAGCTGCTTCACCTATCGTTGCTTTGATTAATTCACTCTGTCCTTTCCCATCCCCCTATTAAAGTTTTATCCGTTATGGAGCCGCTGAGCTAGCGCGTCTCCGTTCAGAAAACAGCCATGCAGGTAGATTTTAGTCCTGGGTCTTTAAAAGGGATCACAGCCCTCTCCATATATCTCAACAAAACCCTATTTACATTCTGTAACCCTAAAATATCCTCTTCACCCCATAACCCCCCAGTCTAATTATAACAAACTCACTTTTTGGGTGATATTCACTAAAGGGAGAGTTTACATGAGTTGTAGTTCAGGTCCTTCACTATACATTAGGAAGGGCCAGCCCCAGGGAATCTCTGCTGCAGGAAGCAGCTGTATAATGTATAATTAAATCATCGTGTCAACTCTCCCATTGAACAAAACATTACGCAGGGCCAACTCAGCCCTGCTTGCTGGCCATATCTGCCCGTGCTGGCCCTTCATAATGAATAGCGAATTGAGGGCATTAAATGCACAGCTCTCTCTGTTTAGTGAATTAACCCCTTTGTGTGCCCGGTGGTCTAATGGAAAGATCAGAGACCTATACATAATCTCTACAGATTGCATAGGATATGACGTATCCATGTGTTTAGCAATAAAAACCAGCAGTGAGACCGCGGAGGGCAAATTATTATTACTTTTTATTCATATAGCGCCATCATAGTCTGCAGCGCCGTACAATGGGCATGCATCAGATAATTCGAATTTACAGAAATAACAAAGTAAATACTAAGGACCGTTATTTAGCAATAAAAATGCTCACATTTTCACCTTGCATTGAGAAACATACTAAGTGAACAGTGACAGCCATAACTCTGGACTCCCACAATCCAATCCATACATACCTCCCTAACGTCTCCTATTTCCGCCTCCTCAGCCCCACTTCCGGTTTAAAACGGGCATGGCGCATGAATCCAAAGTCCTTGCAATATACGCGATGCGTCCCCTCTCAGAGTCCCGGCATCCGTTCTCTTCTTCGATCTGTTGCACCGCCCCCGCAACGTTTCTATAGCAACCTAGGACGCGCCTGTATTCTTCCACAGCAAGAAGTGCGCGAAATGATGTAAGTCACTGGGGGGAGACCGGGGGAGACCCTGTAAAAACGGGGCTCACTAATAATAATGGCGGCTGGGAATGTTTTCACTGAACCCGAATTTAGTCATTTTAATTATGAATGCAACATTTCCCATATACACTCTGTTTATATAAAGTAATGCACTTATGTGTACATTGTCAGGTTGCAGTTTTGTGGGGTATTTGTTTTGTGGGGTACTATTTATGTGTGCAGGCCTGTATGTAAGGTATAAATAGTTAAATGCTTGCATGCTTATGCGATTAGTATTATTTATATACAATATTTACAATACAATAATAATAACTATTATGATTATTACAAATGCTTGTACGGATTGAAGTATCTATGTGTGCATGTATACAATATAATATAATTATATACGTTATATATATATATATATATATATAGTATAATTTATACGTTTTTATTATTTATTTGTTATTATTTGTTGTATATAATGCCATCAAATTCTGCAGTTAATTATTATTATTATTTCTATAGATTGTGATACATACACAATTATTTATCTGCAGTTTCCTATACGTGCATTAATCTATATTTGTCTCCCCTAAAGAGCTGTCTGTGAACGGCCGATACAATTCATTTAATAAGACGTATTTGTTGCCTTTACACTTAGCGAAAACGTCACAATTTATAGAATGTTAAGAAAATAAACCCACACAGAGGTTTTTATCACATTTAAACTACACAGGACCTTTTAAACTGTTTTAAGTTTCTATGGCGACAACCAAGCAATACCGATTTTTGTGTCACATGACAATAAGCGGCTCTCGGTAAAAGGTGTGAACGAGGCAGATGTTTATATGATTTGCATGTTATTTCTGGACTTTCAGTGGTACTAGAAATACTGTTTTTAATGGTGCTTTTACTTAGAAAAAGGCTCAAAATGCATTGTTTTCAATGGGTTTAGGGACCCCCGTTGTCCTTAAGGGGTTAAAAAAAAATCTTCAAAAATAATCTCCTCTCAAGGTTGTCTTTTATCCAGACCTCAGATCCGAGCCATCGAATCTTAGGGTGACCACATCCGCCATGTGTTCCATGAGACACATACCGTAATTTTTACATATTGCTGACCAGCCCGGATAAAGTGCTGCCCTGCGGTATGGAGGATCTATAACTGGCTTATTGGTTCCTTTCCATGAGTCGGTGCATCTGGGCTGGTCAGCAATATGTGAAAATGATTTGTGTCCTGGAAAACATGGCCGATGTGGTCACCCTACCGAGCCTCCCATATAGCGCCTCCGCCGATCTGCCGAATCAGCACATTATACGCGTCTTATAGTATAAATACGGGTAAATCGATCAAATACGGGTAAGATCACTTTTAATGTAATTAATGTATTTTATGCAGCTGAAGTCACAAGGTACAGAAACAAAGTAAAATGTCAGCAGACCAGCTTCTCCGAACCACCGTGACCCTTTCTCCGGACCCTGCCACCTACAGACCAAGACCATCCTCTGAAAGGACTCAGGTAATACTCCATGATTGAGTGACCGTGTAACGGACTACCATTCTACTCTTTGCTCACTTTAGTGTTGCGTATTTGTCATACTAAGATATGTTTTGGGGTAAAACTGTAGAGGTTTACGTCTCTTACAGAATTTATCTCATCCCTGCTTTAATATGGGTGCGATCCTGATATGAGGTGTTATAGCCCCAAAAATATTGTGCAATGTAATCCCAAATTATAGAAGAACTAAGAGAACATTGTAATTTAAGTGGCATCAAGTTACCCCCTTCTACCGATTCTTCCTGCTTTTGAACCAAAAAGACGGGAAATAACCCCAATTAAGCAATTTGTTTTAATTTCTTGACTCCAAAAAGCAATGAGATTTCCTCTTGGATCGAGAAGCTCTAAAATATTTTGTTGTTTTCTCTATCATTTACAGCCCTTTATGTTCTGTTTTTTTTTAAATCACCCTCTTAAAGAATGTCATTTTGTTATTTCAGGAAATTTCTTATTTGTTGACAAGTGTCTTCAAAGACCTATACTCCGGTGAAGTCATCGGGAAAGACACAGGAGCCAACCTGATAAAGTCGAGAGGGGGAGACAATCCTTTCCACCAGATGTTTGTAGATGAACTGGAAAAGGTAACAATCACATTTGTATTACAGTAAAAAGGGAAAGCGTCACCGATATGGGAAAACCATTCGTTATACGGAGATTACACCGATAAATATCATATCATATAATATTGAGACCCCCATGTGTCGGCATAAATAGTGTACACTATATGAGTATAAGTATGTGGGCACCACTCCAAAATATTGAGTTTGGTGTGTCAGCCGCACCCATTGCTAACTTAGGCACGTAGGCAGCCATCTCCATAGATAAACATGGGCAGAAGAATGGGTCGGACTGCAACCTTTTCCACTAGTACGTTCAGGGAATGTCTTGATCTGCCCCGGTCCATTGTAAGTGCTTAATTGTGAAGTGGGATTGTCTAGGAGTAACAACAGCTCAACCGCGAAGCACTCGCAGAACAGGACCACCAAGTGCACAAAGCATGTAAAAAAATCTCCTGTCCTCTGTGGCATCACTACAGAGATCCAAACTGTCTTTGGAAGCAATATCAGCGCAAGCTCTGCGTGTCGGGTGCTTCATGAAATGGGTTTCCATGGCCGATCAACTGCACGCAAACCCAAGATCACTGTGCACAATGCCATCTGGAAGTATAATGGGCAAGCTTGGGTTTGGAGGATGCCAGGAGAACGCTACCTAGCGGAATGCATAGTGCCGACTGTAATGTTTGGTGGAGGAGGGATAATTGACTGGGGTTGTTTTCCAGGGTTTTGGCTACTTCCAGTAAATAAGGATAAATGTAAAGGAAAATACATCATGGGCAATGCTTTACTTCCAACATTGTGGGATCATTTTGGGGAAGACCCTTTTCAATTTCAGCATGACTGTGTCTCAGCGCACACAGCAAGCTCCATAAAGACACGGCTGGATGAGTTTGGTGTGGAGGGACTCGAGTGACCTGCACAGAAACCTGACCTCAACCCAATCAAACACATTTGAGATTAATTGAAAAGCTCATTGTGAGTCAGGCCTCCTCATCCAACATCACTGCCTGACCTCGCAAATGCTCTTTTGGTTGAATATGCACAAATTCCCAAAGAAACACTCCTTGAAGAAGAAGCCTTCCCAGAAGGGTGGAGGTTGTTGTAGCCACAAAGAAGGGGCAACTCCATATTAGTGCCCATGGTTTTGCAATGGGATGTCCAACAATCTCATACAGGTGTGATGGTCAGGCAGCCACATACTTTGGTCACATAGTGTGCCACTTTTAGCCTACAGTTGACACACACTCGACTCGAGTGAATGAGATGAGTAATCCATTTCTATTCATTTTGCCCACTGCTCTCCATTGTAGAGTAAATGTTTAGTTTTGGTGAAAGAGCCCCTCCCAAAATTAACAGATGAAAAAGGACCCTTGCATTGGCCGGGAATCGAACCCGGGCCTCCCGCGTGGCAGGCGAGAATTCTACCACTGAACCACCAATGCTTAGATGTTGGAGTTTTCTGAACAGCTGGCCGTGTGTCTGCTGGACGTATCAGTTTTCACACGTCATATCTGTGCACGCGTGTTAGAACTGCTGTCAGGTATTTGTGAAGGGAGATAGTATTACATTCCTCATCCCTGCCCTATAGGAAACAAGAAGGGCGAGCTTAGAGAATTTCTAGCACTTTAGCAGCTGCGACCCTTATCATACTCAGCCTTATGCTGAGTTATAAAATGTTTTCAGACAGCTCCATATTAGCCATTTGTATTTAGTTCTCGCTCCAGTATCTGAGCCCAATATACAAACAACCTGACTAATGCACTCATCCTGCCTGTTAATTTTTTTTTGAATGGCCCAGTCTTAATCACCAGCCTGACCCCCTGACTAATGAAAGTCTATGGAGGAAAGGACTTCATTAGCATTGCCATAAAGCATCTTAATTACCTATTACTCTATTTCAAAATAATTAAAGAACAAAACAACAAACATTTTGATTTAGTTAGGTGAAGGCCCCTTTGCAAAGTTAATAGCAGGAAAAGAATCTTGCATTGGCCGGGAATCGAACCCGGGCCTCCCGCGTGGCAGGCGAGAATTCTACCACTGAACCACCAATGCCCAGATATTGAGTGTTTTTGAACAGCTGACTGCGTTTTTGCAGGAGACCTCCGTTTCCACGTCACATCTGTGCACACACGTGTTACAACTTCTGTCAGACATCTGTAAAGGGGATAGTGTTACATTCCCAACAAGAGGCCAGAATCTAAAACTAGAGCGTCAGTGGCTTAGAAGTAATGTGAGAAAGTTTTACTTTAATAAGAAGGTGGTAGATAAATGGAATAGCCCCCAGTAGAAGTAGCAGAGGGTAATACAGTGAGGGGATTTAAACATATATGAGATAGGCGTATGGCTCCTGAATCTAAGTCGAGACCAACAACTGATTAAGGTTTGATTCTTTACAGCAGGAATTTGGTAAACTAGACAGGTTGAATTGGCGTTATCTGCTGGGAAATGGTTTCTACTTCAAAAGTTTATTTTGAGTTAATAGAAGTAAAAGAATCTTGCATTGGCCGGGAATCGAACCCGGGCCTCCCGCGTGGCAGGCGAGAATTCTACCACTGAACCACCAATGCCCAGATGTTGAGTCTTTTTGAACAGCTGACTGTGTGTCTGCCGGAGACCTTCGTTTCCACACGTCACATCTGTGCACACGTGTTACAACTGCCGTCAGACATCTGTAAAGGGGGATAGTGTTACAGCCCCCATTCCGGCTCTTTACAAGCAAGAGCATAACAAGAAGGGGTGGGTAGGAGAACATCGAGTAACCATGCTGCTGTGGAGCACAACCCCTCTCATACTCACCCTTGTCTGGCAAAACATTATATTAATAATACTATTCAGCCCCTGGCGGAGGTTTAACCTGATAGAATAGAAGGTGGGAAGAGAATGCAAAAATAGAGGGTAACAGGGTAACACAACCCTACTGCTGCCTGGATTAATTTAGAAAAGGTATATTTATCAAACATTGTTTAATGACAGTAGATTTGGAGTAATGCGCACAAATACCTGCATTGTTAATAATGTGGATTTAGTGGCAGTTACTGATACCTGGCGCAATGAGCACAATGATTAAGATGTAATACCAGGATACATGTTATATAGAAAGGATGGAGAAGGCAGAAAAGGAGGAAGGATTTCTCTTTATGTAAGAAATATCTTAAAGGTTAAAGGAGAAATATTAGAACAAGTGGTCATAATCTAAAAGAAGAGCGTCAGTGGCTTGGATGTAAAGTGAGAAAGTTTTATTTTTCTTAGAGGGTGGTAGATTAGTGGAACAGCCTCCCAACAGAAGTATTAAAGGTTAATAAAGTGAAGGAACTTAAAAGTGCATGGGATAGGTGTACGGCTCCTGAAACTAAGACAAGACCAACGACTGATTAAACTTTTAGTGTTTACAGCAGATAAAAAAGGCAGCTTATATGTGGCTGAATGTGACTGATATGCTGGGAATTTCTATGCTTCTGTGTCCCATTCAAAAAGTTAATTTTGAGTTAATAGCAGGAAAATAATCTTGCATTGGCCGGGAATCGAACCCGGGCCTCCCGCGTGGCAGGCGAGAATTCTACCACTGAACCACCAATGCCCAGATGTTGAATGATTTTGGACAGCTGACTGCGTTTCTGCCGGAGATCTCAGTTTCCACGTCACATCTGTGCACGCGTGTTACAACTGCTGTCAGACATCTGTAAAGTGGGATAGTGTTACAGTCCCAAGAAGAGGCCATAATCTAAAACTAGAGCGTCAGTGGCGTAGACGTAATGTGAGAAAGTTTTACTTTAATAAGAAGGTGGTAGATAAATGGAATAGCCCCCAGTAGAAGTGGTAGAGGGTAATACAGTGAGGGTATTAAACATGCATGGGATAGACATACGGCTCCTGAATCTAAGACGAGACCAACGACTGAGTAAGGTTTGATTCTTTACAGCAGGAAATTGGTAGACTAGATGGGCTGAATTGGCCTTATCTGCTGGGAAACAGCAGTTAATTTTGAGTTAATAGAAGTAAAAGAATCTTGCATTGGCCGGGAATCGAACCCGGGCCTCCCGCGTGGCAGGCGAGAATTCTACCACTGAACCACCAATGCCCAGATGTTGATTGTCTTTGAACAGCTGACTGCGTTTTTGCAGGAGACCTCCGTTTCCACGTCACATCTGTGCACACGTGTTACAACTGCCGTCAGACATCTGTAAAGGGGGATAGTGTTACATTCCCAACAAGAAGCCATAATCTAAAATTAGTTTTACTGTAATAAGAAGATGGTAGATAAATGGAATAGCCCGAAGTAGAAGAGGGTAATACAGTGAGGGGATTTAAACATATATGGGATAGGTGCATGGCTCCTGAGACCAACAACTGATTAAGGTTTGAGTCTTTACAGCAGGAATTTGGTAGACTAGATGGACTGAATTGGCCTTATCTGCTGGGAAACTGTTTCCACTTCAAAAGTTAATTTTGGGTTAATAGAAGTAAAAGAATCTTGCATTGGCCGGGAATCGAACCCGGGCCTCCCGCGTGGCAGGCGAGAATTCTACCACTGAACCACCAATGCCCAGATGTTGAGTGTCTTTGAACAGCTGACTGTGTTTTTGCCGTAGACCTCCGTTTCCACGTCACATCTGTGCACACGTGTTACAACTGCTGTCAGACATCTGTAAAGGGGGATAGTGTTACAGCCCCCATTCCGGCTCTTTACAAGCAAGATCATAACAAGAAGGGGTGGGTAGGAGAACAGCTGACTTTCTGCCGGAAGAATTAGCGTCTACATGTCACATCTGTTAGAAAAGCTGTCAGACATCCATAAAGAGAGCTAATATTACATAGTTCCAATATTTTGACAGTTATAGAACCCCCAATGACAGTGACTCTTTAAATAAAGAACTTATGGAAATGATTCAAACGAAAACTTGAGCAGATGATAAACAGTAGAAGGAACCTCCAACTCTATACCCTGAAGAGATAAAATAACATATTTACCCACCAGAAATTAAAAAAAACAATGGAAACAAGAGAGATTTCATATTATGCATGTTTAAATCATGTATGTATTAAGTATTATGTATTAGGAAATGATAAAACAAGAAGCCTGAGAAACAAGCTTAAAATGGAACTCCACAAAAGTAGATTCTCTAGACCGATCCTTATTTGATAAAATCTCCAGACGATGAAAGTCCGTCAGCAAACGTGGGATTAATGAAATCAGCCAAGCCATCAGGACAATGATGGGTAACTTTCCCCTAAAGTATTCACAAGAATGTCCAGGAATGTAAGAAGTAAGTGAGGAAAGTCTACACTTAATTCTATCGGACTGAACATTGCCTTGTGGAGTGATGTCTGGAATTCCAATCTGGTGGAACAAGCCAAAGGGCAAATTATTTAAGTGAATTAGAAGGATGGTTGAAAGTGCGGCATCTGCAGTTTAATGTTGATAAATATAAAATAATGCACTTGGGAAGTAAAAATCCCAAGGCAGAAGGCAGTCTGAAGAGTTGAAGGTAAGCAGTCATTTAATAAAGCAAAACACAAGCAGAATGTAAGGAAGACGAAGGGAGCTTAGGAAGAGAGGTGAGAGATGTGATAGCATTTAAATATTTAACAAGATTTAACAAAGTACAGAAGGGCATTTTATGTCAAAGAAGGAGAAATATAAGAACAAGAGGTCATACTAGAGCATCTTACTAGATGTAAAGAAGTTTTACTTTAATGAAAAGGTTGTAGATAACTGGCTCCCAGCAGAAGTGGTAGAGGATAATACACTGAGGGGATTTAAACATGCATGGAATATGACCATACCTGGGAACTTCTCGGCTCTGCCTACCCGGAGCCTTCCCTTGCGGGACACAGCCAGGAGTGCACACTGACGTCGGCAGGGGGTCCCGCTGACGTCGGGGGAGTTCCCACTGACGCCGGCAGCGGGAAGCACCCCCATTTCAAGGAAAAAATGGGCGGGGAGCTCGGCGTGTCAACACCGAAGAAGCAGCGCCCACCCGGCAATCTTTGGGTCAAACCCGGAGAGTTCCCAGGTATGTATATGACTGATTTAAGGTTTGAGTCTTTACAGCAGGAAAAACAGGCAGACTAGACGGGCCGAATGGGTCTGATCCGTCATCAAACTGTTTGATTATCAAACGTCGAGTACCAATAATGAAAAAGAATCTTGCATTGGCCGGGAATCGACCCCGGGCCTCCCGCGTGGCAGGCGAGAATTCTACCACTGAACCACCAATGCCCAGATAGTAAACTTTTTTGAACAGCTGACTTTTTGTCTCAGTTTCTTTACATCACATCTGTGTCCGCACTTCCCTCTAGCCGTAAACGCTCAAGCCACGTGGAGGATTCTTAGAGACCAGCCCCGGGGCAAGCAGCGGCCAAAAAATGTTCTCGTACTCCAGTGGGCCAGCCCGGCCCTGCTTATAGCCCACTAATGCCTCCAAAAACCAACACCATAACATGAACAATGATCTGGAAGAAACTCCGCAGATGTCAGTATTTATAGATTATGACCTTTTTTTCTAGATTCGTGGGGAGTATGAAGATCGACTGGCAGAAGCTGATAGGGTAGAAAAACACATTATTGAGGCGCGAGCCCGGGCTTCTGCGGAAGAAGAACGGATCCTTAACAGATTGAAAGAGGAGGCCGGAGAGGCGTTTGAGTCTCTGGGGTTACCCCCAGGTAATCAGGCAACGCAGTTGATCAGCATATTATTGTAGCACGGAATGAGTTTCTATTTTTCTAGTTAAATATTTATAGAATATTCACTTAATTTTTAAAATGTTTTGAATAAAAGATTTTAGTCTACCTGTTATCAGACACTGAGCTCTCCCCTAAGCCTCCTCCTACTTTCCTTCTCTCTGCAACAGTTATATGTTATAACATACATACATATATATATACCGGTATATATATATATAACAAAAGTTTCACGAAGTGCTATGGATATTGTGTTATCTTATTTTATTTTTGTTTATCATTATTATTATTATTAATAATAATAAACAATACATATAATAATAATATAATATAAAATAATACAAATCAAATAATATAACAACAATATCCATAGCTGATATGAAATAGGAAATTGCATGAATTAATATAAAAGTAATATCTAATGTTTATAACAGCAAGTCGAGAAGCAAGTTGCATTTTGGGATACATTATCACCATTCATTAGATGACATGGAGTGTAATTAAATAAAATAATAAAAATAAAATAAAGTGTAAGTGACTTTACTGATTGCTCTGAGATCCTCTCTATGGTTTCAATAACATCCCAGCAAGTTACATAAATTTCAGGTTATCTTTAAATAACCTCTATAGAATCCTCGTTATTTTTCAAATGAATGAAAATTTCAACAGTTTTTTTTTTTTTTTTTTTTTAAGTGGAGTCGTACTTCAGGTGGTGCGTAGACAGCGACCTTCTAAAGAAACATAAACTTATCTCGCCAGATGATTATATAACAGATGTTACTCCTGTCACCAAGGCACCCAAAGGTAGGTTTTCTCTATTATATAGCCTTAAAAAGGGATCTCCCACCATTTGTTTTTACACGTATTATGTGTTTTCAAAAATAGGCGATTATTTCCAGTTGGTTCTAGTGGTTCTATTTTTTTAGATGATACAATATTTTCCAACAGCTTCATATTTGTCGTGCGCATGTGTTCTAGTTCGGCTACCTTATTGTAATTACAGACTTCATTAGCATCGCCATAAAGCATCAGCTCAGTGTGGTGTTTGAGCCGGGAAATTCACCCAAAAATATCACATGACTGACAGCAACCGCGGCTCCAGGTCTGCAGATAAAGGGAGTTTATTGGAACAAAATGAGATAAAACCACCATTTATGGCTGAAAGAATGTTTCCCTGCCATTAGAAAGAGGAAAGTGACCCAGAGACCCGAGTAAGAAGGGCTTTATCTGGAGACTCGGGGTCAAAACTGGAGCTTCCTCAATAAGAACAACATTTATCATAATAATATTAGTGGTTTTAGAGATAATGGGCGTTATTAGGCTGTGATAATTGTTAATTCCTTTCTATTCATGGAGAAGAAAAAGCACTTTGAAGAACGCATTCTAGGCTCTTCTCTATCAGAAGCACAGTCTATCGGCCAAGCCGCAGAGGAGCCCTTTGAGGCTTTCATGGGTTCTGCTTCTTAACTTCAATGTCTGTGAATAAGATGTCATCCAGAATGTGTCGCAGCCTGCCAAGAACTCTGCTCGGCAATCATACGTTTGTATGTTTTGGATATTTATCGTAATATATATATATTTCTGTATTTTAGGCAAACCAGAGCCTTCTTTTTGCAAGGAGACCTTCAGCTTTCACCAGCACATTTCTCGAAGCCCAGTCGATGATGGCTACACAGAGTTCCCGATTCCAGAACCGGAATGTGAGAGACGGACCTTAGAATCGTCTTCGTCCTCCCTAACGTTATTATCAACCTCAGACATTGAAGACCAGAACAAGAAGAAATCTACCAAAGTGTGTTTTATTCATATTATATGGCATATCGTACTATATAAAAAGGAATTCTGGGGCAATAAGGGCTCTTATCACCATAGGAACCAGCGCAATATGCCCACTGATCGGACCATCCCATTGGCTGCTATGGTGATAAAACCAATTTTGCTCCAAAATTGACCAAATTTCTACTTTTCTCCATAATGACGTATATATTACTTACCCAAATTCAACCCCCCTTTGATCAATGACCTAAATATGACGTTTTTGCAGAAATCCACACCAGGAAAACCACGCTCGTGGAAACAGACGATGAGCACAGAAGACAAGGAGAGAGAGCGATCCCACCTGGCCAGGGTAGAAAAAAGGCACAATTTCCTGAAAAATCCTCGTTTTTTGCACGGGCGGTCGCTCATCGCCCCAGCCAAGAAAACCGAAAAAATAATATCTGGAAGAAAAAGAGTCGTGCAAGAAAGGTAAATATTTCTCTTCAGTTATCTTTTTAACTTTTAAGATTTAACTCTTGGGGTTCCACAGTGGTTTTTACTTTGAGGAGAGGATTATGGAACAGCCTCCCAGCAGAAGTGGTAGAGGGTAATACAGTGAGGGGATTAAACATGCATGGGATAGACATCCGGCTCCTGAATCTAAGACGAGACCAACGACTGATTACCATCAGACTAGACAGGGCTGTATGGGGCCGATCTGCCACCATTCTATGTTTCTTTGTTAACATGTATATGACAAACAGGTTCACCTCCCGGAACGAGAGCAAATACCGATACCCTGTTTCCAAACCACAGCAATAGAGGGGCTACTCTCTGGTGGTCTAAAGGCAAGAAGCAGTAAATTGTCTGTACCCCTGCTCCACACCCTTCAATTGTCCTGTAGATCTAGTGTTTAAATGTGATGGAACGTGCACCACGAGAAAGACCTATACACTACCATTCAAAAGTTTGGGGTCACTCGGCTGTTTTCATGGAAAACGAGGAAATTTATGGCTGTAACATAATTACAAAAGGGTTTTATAACCATCGACTAGCCTTTTAAACTTAAACTTGGATCAACAAACACAACGTGCCATTGGAACACAGGAGTGATGGGAGTGATAAAGGGCCATTGGAACACAGGAGTGGTGTGATAAAGGGCCATTGGAACACAGGAGTGATGGGAGAGTTAAAGGGCCATTGGGAACCCAGGAGTGATGGGTCAGATAAAGGGCCATTGAACAGCAGGAGTGATGGGAGTGATAAAGGCCATTGAACACAGGAGTGATGGGAGTAATAACACATTGGGCACAGGAGTGATGGAGTGAAAAGGCCATTGGAACACGGAGTGATGGGAGTGATAAAGGGCCAACTGTGAACACGGAGTAAAAAGGGCCATTGGAACACAGAGATGATGGGTGATAAAAGGGCCATTGGAACACAGGAGTGATGTGAGTGATAAAGGGCCATTGGACACAGGAGTATGGAGAGTTAAAGGGCCATTGGAACCCAGGATGATGGGAGGATAAAGGACCATGGAAAATAGGATGTGGAGAGTAAAAGGGCCATTGAACACAGGTAGTGATGAGTGATAAAGGGCCATTGGAACACAGGAGTGATGTAGTGATAAAGGGCCATTGGAACCCAGAGTTGGGAGTGATAAAGGACCATTGGAACACAGGAGTGATGGGATGATAAAGGGCCATTGGAACCAGGAGTGATGGGAGTGATAAAGGCATTGGACACAGGAGTGATGGGAGAGTAAAAGGGCCATTGGAAACACAGGAGTGAATGTGAGTGATAAAGGGCCTTGGAAACACAGAGTGATGGGAGTGATAAAGGCCATTGGAACACAGGAGTGATGTGAGTGATAAAGCCATTGGCAGGAGTGATTGGGAGTGATAAGGGCAGTGATGGGAGTGATAAAGGGCATTGGAACACAGGAGTGATGGGAGTGGTAAAGGGCCATTGGAACCCAGGAGTGATGGGAGTGAATAAGGGCCATTGGAACACAGGAGTGATGTGAGTGATAAAGGGCCATTGGAACACAGGAGTGGATGGGAGTGATAAAGGGGCCATGGAACGCAAGGAGTGATGAGGAGTGATAAAGGGCCATTGGAACACAGGAGTGATGGGAGTGATAAAGGGCCATTGGAACCCAGGAGTGATGGGAGTGATAAAGGGCCATTGGAACACAGGAGTGATGGGAGTGATAAAGGGCCTCTGTACGTCTATGAAGAGATTCCATTAAAAATCAGGCATTTCCAGATACAAGTCATTTACAGCATTAACCCCGTCTGCGTTGGTTTTCTGATCGCATCGGTTCCCGTTTAATCAATGCCGTAACTAAACCCAGATCCAATGCTTTCTTTCCAGTAATCCGTATGAGCCGGTGTTTATTCCCAACCCACCTGTGGTCTTCTTTCCAGACTATGAAGTTGGCCAGATCTACGAGGTGGGTTCAACCAGCATAAGACATGGAACGGGTTATATATTATATATATATATATAATGATATATAATGATAACTACCACAGGTGTATGCTGGTCAATGTTTTGTTGATACATTCAGTGCGTCTTTGATGTAAAGGAACGCTGAGTGTTTAAAAAAATGTAACAAATTATTAGGATATTTAATAATCCAGTGTATATTTCTACCTTCCTGTTTTTTTCTAACCCAAAGACGACGGTGGAATTAAGGAATATGACTGCTTCCAGCCGCCACGTCAGAGTCATCCCTCCATCTACCCCGTATTTCTCCATCGGCCTGGGTAAGTCAATCGTGATCACCTTAAATTATAATTATTTCCTTTTATTTAGCACCAACACATTACGCAGCGCTGTACAACTTAAATGGGGCAGTTAGCACACATAACAAATATACATTAATACATATAGGAGATGAGGACCCGGCCCGTGAGCTGCCGTCTAGCCTTATGGTACTTCATACAAGGTTCCAGGTAGGAATGGTGGGCTTTTGATGCCCCCCCATTGAGAGCTTACAATCTAAAGGAAGGGGTCTCTATTTAAAGTCCAGAGGACTAATGAATGCCTTCATGTAGATAATGGAAGGACAGTCTCTTTGGGACATATAGGGTTTGGCTGAAATGAACGTGGATTCACTTTGGCTGAATCAGCACCAAGTTGGGTTGTCCTGTGTGTCCCGAAATGCTTAAAATCCACCTGAGGTCAACTGAGTTCACTTCCAAGTTCTGATTTTGCATTTGATTCACCCAGCGGTTCTCAATGTGGTTTTCATTCCACGGAAATTACAAACTGTGAAATGTAGCAAGTAATGATTTTCACAGCATCTGCAGCATTGAAAGTAAGGAACCAAATATTTGTTTTGGCGACCCGATCAAAGCCCCGGGTGACCCTCTTTTCGAGACACTGAGAAGATTTAATGTACGCAAGTATATTTTACTACCCCAAAGATACAAAACAGTAATCTATGTATGGAGTGCTGGAAAACTGCTTAGTTTGCTGAAATAAAACATTTTGTTTGTCAGAATGGGTTAACTGATCTTCATGAAGCCACTTCGAAAATCTTGGTCAATCTATTAGAAGTGTCTTGAGGAACGCTCTGCTTGGCCAGAAGTTTCAATAGAACTATTACTGGGAAATTCTTCCACGGAGTCACATTATATCTAACGCGTTGACCTTCCTCATCCAGTCGGAAGCCATTATCACATTCTTATAACGTCCTTTACCCGTCATCTTTCCCCTGTGCATTTTAGGAAAGTTTCCAGGGGAAGGAGGCATCGTAGCTCCGGGAATGAGCTGCCATTACACCGTTCGCTTCATTCCGGACAGTCTCGCCGATTTTGAGGATTTTCTACTAATTGAGTCCCAAGCTCCGTATCCGGTACTTGTTCCCATCGAAGCAAGACGTCCACCCCCTGTTTTAACACGTAAGCTCAGATCTAAGCCTTAAAAACATGTTGGGGGGGGTTCTCGGTGGTCCAAATGCAAGAAAAAAACTGAAAAAAGTGTGCGTCCGAAAAATACTTCCCTTTTATGCCAGTCTTTCATTGGCGCGTTAAAGGGGCCATGCAGCCTCATCAAGAGGAATGCATATTAAACCCTTTTATAAGTTACTTGATAAGCATTCTTTATCTGTAGGAAGAAAAAAGTTACAACAGTTACCTTTATCAGAAGCTGCAGCTCCAGAGTTGCAGTGCACCACCCCTTCTGCACTTCAGTTTTCCTAGCAATTTTAGGAGAGTTTTTCGCAGATGGACGCAAGGAGTCTCTAACAGGAGACCCCATGCGTGTTTTCCATTGAGTGTAATATGTGTTTGTGTAATTGTATGGTTGTGTTATGTTTTTCTTGTGTAGTGCCTCACACCTTGGACTGCGGTCCTTGCTTAGTGGGCGGAGTTAAGGTCATGGAGTATTTCTGCCGCAACGAGGGAATGAGCCGTGGACGCTTCTGCGTTATGCCCAAGAGCGCGTGGCCTCCAGCTAACTTTCGGGTAAGACTGTCTCATCATTTAATACTGCTGCCTGCCACCAACACCGGGAGACAGTAGAGTAACTATGGATGTATTGAGCCATACAAAGGGATGTATTCACTAAACTGTGAGTGCTTGCGGGCTGGAAAAATATTTGTGTTTGAAGCAGGAAACTCGTAGGATCTGGACAAAAGTCCAGTTCACAAATTTACGAGAGCTAACTCACTTTAGAACTCACAAAAAGGAAAAAAAAAACATTTGCATTCACTAGTATGCAGGAAACATATAGAGGCACGTATATCTGCCCAATGATTATGGAATAACCCCACCCCACCGAGCGGGAGGGGAAGAAATCTCAGCCCACCTTTGGTGACTTTTTCAAGTCACAGACAAGGACATGTAAGTTAACATTGAATTTGCACGTCCTCACCTGCAGGCTCTCGCATGCCCTCACAGACAACTCGCAGGGCATGCGACTGAAGCTGAGTCTGGTTAACCTGTAACTTGATTGACCGTTTGACCAACAGACCCAAAAAACTCTTCAACTTCTTCACAATTCAGTGAAAATTACTGGAAATCCTAATTCTTTCACTATTACTCAGGAATATATATATTTTTTAGAGCGTGGTTACAGCTGGCTTTGTGGAGGAAGGCCCATTTGGAATTCAGCCTGCTCTGTTTGAACTATACCCTGGGCAAGAGATAGCTATTGAGGTAAGTGACAGGCAATGTAAAATCATTGATAAACAGATAAAATAGGATATTCTTCTTTTATTTTTACTTTTTATTATGAATGAAACAGAAATATATGTATTCCTTTCTTTCTCATTATGGATAAAACAGAATAATATATGTTTTCCTTTTTTGTTATTAGTTGGATTTATATACATCTGACCAAAATATGTACTTTAAATTCGTATAGTACTAAAAACTGCTCGGATGAGAGATTTTGTTGCTATTAATCATTACTTTTTTTTTGCTTTTTGATCAATAGGTTGTTTTCTTTCCATCTTCTCCTGAAAAATACAACCATGTTTTTACCGTCGTTTGTGATAACTGCCAGGTTAAGGATATCACACTGACAGGTTAGTATATACTGTTCTATACTGTGTATTACATTTATAGAGCACCTATAGATTCTATAGGAAGAATACTGTCAGTACCCGAACAGCGGCCCACGGGCGTATTATCTCTCACCCTCTCTACGCAGAAGACATACTTTGTATGGGGATACTGCTGCTCTTAGTTACTTACGTATTCCATTATGCAATTCTTGTTCACAGGTGTATGTGTTTTGTGTATAGTATATAATGTAAAGTATTTCTGCTTGCACCCAGGGTACGGAGAGATGGTGGGCCTGGAGTTGGTGTCCGTGGGTGGTGGAGACAATGAGACAGCAGCCGAGGATCTATCGGACCTCACAGGCAAACACCTGCTACGATTTCCACCAACCAACCCGAGCTCCAGCGTGCAGAAGAGTCTGGCTATAAGGAACACCACGTAAGCAGATCTACGGTAGCTCTCCAGCTCTAGCCCCCCCCCCGTGGACTGGAGCTAAAATTTGGGGTCTATTCGCCGAATTGCAAGTGCATGTGAGTTGATAAATGACGTGAGCTTGCAGCATTAAAGGGAAGAGTAGGACTGAAGTCCCACTTGTATACGTAATATTACCAAGTAATGGGGCATTATTTTTGTTATTACTTATTGTTTTATATAGCGCCTTAAATTCTGTAGCGCTGTACAATGGGCAGGGGTTTTTTTTGGGTGCCAGGATTGTGGATCTCTGTGGCAGGCAATCTATAAAAAACACGCTTCCCTTAATGACATTCAGCCATGATCATAAAAGCCATCGCTCCTTATCGTCAACCCAAGGAAATGGTCCAGTCCAAATAAAAAAAAACAACAGGACAGTGCAAGCCTGAACCCACCAAGCTCAAACTCCACTCCTTTAATGTTTTGGTCCTCGTGAGTCTCTGTAGTGTCGGAAGGCGGCTGCTGCTCGATCCCATCTCCAACTCGCCCATGGCTGCTCACTCCGGCTTTCAATGCGAAATAAGAGCGTTAAATATTATTGTTTCCTTCGTTTTTTAGACACGTGGCTCTTCCTTACTACTGGCAGATCATCGACCCAAATTTACAAACCAGAAAACCTGAAGAAGGCACCAAACTCAACCTCAACGAAGATACCAAACCAGCTTTTAGCTTGAGTCCAACGCAAGGCGTCCTTCAACCTCATGAAGTCCACACGTTCACAGTAACCTACTGCCCCACAGAGGTAAGGGGTCCACAACCTGACATCAATGCCTTTAGTTCTTCTTCAGAGTGCCAAGGTATGACATCATAGCCTGGCTCTCTGCCTTTTAAGGATGCACAGCGCCACTTGAGTCGTGGCACTACAGGGACCAGGTCCATGATACCACCCCCATGGACCTAGGTCTGGTAGCCCCATGCCACTCATTCCGGTTTAGATATATATATATATATATGGATATGTCGTACGTATTAGAAGCCAGTTCCTTTGTGTTTACGTCACAGGTGGCGGATTATCACAGTGTCGCTCAGTTGCTGCTCCAGGACATCCCATGGCCCCCTAGGTAAGATGCAGAGTTGTTAAAATTATGGGAGAAGGCTGAAAATATTCTTGTATGTAAAACTATGCAAAAACTGGTACTTAATGATCAATGGATTCAAATAAATGAAATTGTGCTTAAAATATGAGCCACGAGTATGTTAAAAAACACTGTATGCCCAGTAATGAAAATATAGCAGGAGATTAGGGCCAGATTCAAAGGGCCCACTTCTGCACCAAGAAGCCTCAACACCAGGGGCCCGTGGGGCACCCCTGCAAAAAAGTATGAACCTTTTATACTTGGCAAGTCCTCGTCTCTTCTTCTGATGGTGATGTACGGGTGGCACATGAGGAGCAGATTTTACAAGTGAAAGGGGAGACAAAAAAATCACTATCCTCCAAGACTCGCCATTTAGCATGGGTGCATGTCATGTGTTACTGTATGATGTAAGAGTGTGCATTTGTTAGTGTATGGTGTTATTGTGTGCAAGTGTACGTTGTTATCATGAATGTGTGTCAGCGTATGATGTCAGAGTGTGTAAATGTTAATGTGTGTTAGTGCATAAGTTTATGGTTTATAGTTTATGGTTTATAAGTGTATGGTGTTAGCATGAGTGTAATAGTATTTGGTGTTAGCATGTGTATGTGTGTTAGTGTATGGTCTTAGCATGGGTGTGTTAGTGTATGGTGTTATCATGTGTGTTATAATTTGGTGTTAGTATGTGTGTGTGTTAGTGTATGGTGTTATCATGTGTGTGTGTTATAATTTTGTGTTAGCATGTGTGGGTGTCAGGGGTGAGCCTAGGCTTAGTAGTGTGACGGAGATAGTGTGTGTATGTGTATGGTGTTAGAGGGGGTTTGTGTTCCCGTTGTGTTCAGATAACCAGATTTTAATAATTTTATACTTGCTGTATTGAATTTTTGCACCGCTTTCTTCTCAGTGCAGAAAAGAAGGGTCTGACGGCTCTGTCCGAGCTGGAACCTACAGCGAATGACGTCATTGCCCTGGACGTGGACTTTAAAGGAGTCGCTGAGCCGTTTAACATATTGTTGGGTCCGTACATCATCATCTTCCCCGGAGAAACCTTTATAGGCACCACAGTGAGAAAGCCATTTGTGGTCAGTTTCATTTTCTTTATTTCGTAAATAGCTCATGAGATGAGAGAGAGGGAAAGCCTACAATATATCTGCCGGGACCCGCGGTTCGGCCTATACATGGATTGTATTATTCATTCATTACGGTAATTTGTGTCGTTTCAGATGTGGAATAATAGCTGCTCTGCTATTAACTTCAACTGGGAAACCACTACATCCCGCAACATCGTTCAGATTGTACCAAAGACTGGAACTATTGGTAATTCACATTTTTTTCTACTCATAATAAATCACTATTATTTAGGTTTCTAGTCATTTCTATTTTTTTGAAAAGGCAGCTTTTTACTGAGACGGTGGTATATAAGTGGAACAGCCTCCCAGCAGAAGTGGTAGAGGGTAATACAGTGAGGGGATTTAAACATGCATGGGTTGGGCATACGGCTCCTGAATCTAAGACGAGACCGACCACTGATTAAGGTCTTTACAGCTGGAGAAACGGGCGACTTGATGGGCCGAATGGGGGCTGATCTGCTGGAGCCTTCTATGTTTCAACGTAACTGGAAAGAAAATGAAATATCTGTATGTTAGGCTCATGCATAGACAAGAAAATCCTTGTTAATGACATAGATTGTAAGCTCCTTTGAGCAGGGCCCAGAACCTCTTGTTTGCCCATTGTACAGCGCCACAGAATATGATGGCGCTATATAAATGACAAACTGATTTGTCTACTCACTACATTACCCCCCTTCGTGTAAAGAGTATAATCCTTATTTTTGTTCCCAGAGTCAAAGAAATACGGTGACTTTGAGCTGATTTTGACCGGAGGGCAGATCGGATCCGTCAGTCACGAGATTGAGTGTTTCATCGAGCATTCTCCGGAGCCGGTGGTCCTGGGGGTCCAGGCCGCTTTCAAGGTTCGTATGAACGTATTCCGGAACCCAAAAGTCTGTAAAATGCCATTTAATTGGATTGCGGTAATTCAAGTGACCGGGAGGTCTTGTAACTGATGTGTAACACGAGGTGTTGTATTCGCCTAGGGGCCGGTTGTGGTTTTGGATCTCCCGTCACTCAGCTTGGGTCTGATGAAGCTGGGCAGTAGAACACGAAGCGTCCTCACTCTTGCGAATACCGGTCCATTGGCGGCCAAATGGAGTCTGCAGGAGAGCAGGGCTTGTCTGGCAGCTCGGGGAGAGGAGGTAGGCATGGAATTGCCGGTAACCATGTCCAGGAGAAGGGGCCGCTGGGGCAACGGACGTAATAGATACAGAGTTAAACCAGAAGCAGTAGGTGGCTTAGTTCGAGAAGAGTTCCACCTCCTCGTACCGTAGGAATAGGTGGCCTTGTTGCTCTTTAAACGACGACCGTTTTCACTTTCAGGAATCCCAGTTCTGTATTACCCCGAATGGGGGGGAATTGCCCCCGCTTAGTACAACCCAAGTGACAGTTGTGTTCCAGCCGCGGGTTTGTCAGAAGCTGGATACAGTTCTGGAGCTGGAGGTGGAACACGGAGAACCAAGGTAAGTGCGCTGAGCCATTACGGGCAAAAAGTGTCATCCGGGCAAAAGGAGTGCAATCGATAACACAACGAGTAGACATTCTGATTCGTATGACTTTTAATTATAATTTGGAATTGAGGAGGAGCCGCTACAAAACCCTCTTTTCACTCTCTATCTCTCTGTCTATCTCACATCATCTCTAGATGTCTTCCTACCTTCTCTGGCCGCTTCTGTGTGCCCCTCTCCTTTCCCACAGCTCAGTCTCTTCTCTTGCCTCTTTTTCTTCTTCTTTCTTTTGTTTTCTTTCTTTGTCTGCTTCTCCTCACTGTTGAGAGAGAGGGCATGAATAAGAGTGTGAGTGAGATTGAATGAGAGTGTGAGAAAGAGAGTGAGTGAGAGAGCCTGAGTGACAAAGAAAATCGTTGTCTACAAACGATTAGATCAAAAACGCAACAAAGAATTTATCCGATACCTTTTAGAATATAGAAAAAAGGAGCATTGTTAAGAAATCTTTAAAGAACGCGTTCAAAATCAGATTTGTGGCTTACATTTAATATTAAAAACAGATTATTACATGTTTTGAAATGTGATGTTTTTTTGCAGTTATCTGCCCGTCTCGGCCGTTATCCAGAGCCCGCGGGTCTGCCTCCTGACGAGTACCCTGGAGTTCAGGGAGATTTATGTAGGGGTCCCAGCGCAGGCCACCGTGAAGATCTTTAACCAGGGGCTTTTAGCAGCAAGGTTTTCCTGGGGCGAGGTGAGCGCGTTATTCAAATATTTCAAGCGGATCGCCTATAGAAATCACATACATTAAACGCACAGCCCGCTCCCTTTGTGGCAACGTGGAGAGCTATCCCTAAAGTTCTGGAGCCCTGGCCGAATTACGTCATCGCGTCCCCCCTCCTGCATACATATAAGGGGAAAAAAAGAAGAAAAACCTAAAATAAACTAAAAAAAAATAATTAAATACAGGATTATAAGGAGCGTTTTCCAAATAAGAGCAAAGTAATAGACTAATATATTTTCCCATATATTCCCATTTGCACTAGTTATGTATATTTATATACCTGTGAAAATGTGAATAAATTAGATTTTCTTTTAAATCCCACTTTTAGTCATCAAAAGAATGTTGTTTTTTTTTTAAAAAAGCCCTAGGAAAAAAAAAATATAATTTACGTGGGTTCATGAAATGAGAAAGAGGGGAATAAACCTGAAGAAACATCGCCCTGTAGTGTAAAATAGCCCCGGCCATTAAGGGTTAAATAACGGTTGATCCGGGGGTTAATCTGACTGCTCCTGGATGAAATATTTTTTTTTTTTCACTATTTTCGGGGAGTAGTCGCTCCTGGAGCCGCAGTGACAGAGGTGTCATTTATTTCAGTTAACTGGTGGCCATTCCACCCACTGCGTGGCCACAATCTCACCGGCAAGCGGGACCTTGGGACCGAACGAGGAGGCTGATCTGCAGGTGGAAGTGACAGCTCTCACACTGGTGAGTTTCTATACACATTATCGGGGCTTTTAGGGCTGTGGAACCCTGTGAGACCCTCATACCCAGCAAACATTCTGACCTCCTAGAAAAGAGGGGGAATCAGAGGAGGAAAGAGGGACATCAAGGGAGGAAAGAGATGAATCAATGGAAGAAAGTGGGACATCAAGCGAGAAAAGAGGGGCATCAGAGGAGGGCAGAGGGGCATTGAGGGAGGAAAAAGAGGAATCAGGGGAGGGAAGAGGGACATGAAGGGAGGAAAGAGGGGCATCAGGGAAGGAAAGAGTGGCATCAGGGGAGGAAAGAGAGGGATCAATGGAAGAAAGTGGGACATGAAGGGAGGAATGTGGGACATCAAGCGAGAAAAGAGGGGCATCAGAGGAGGGTAGAGGGGCATAAGGGAAGGAAAAAGAGGAATCAGGGAAAGAAAGAGGGACATGAAGGGAGAAAGTATCACCACTCCAGCCCCACTGACTGCTGGATATCAAATCCCAAGTTTGAGTCAATGAGTGAAATATTAATAATACGAGAAATTCGGCCCCCGCGTCTCTCCCCTTAGGATGAATTCAGCGACGTTGCTTTCCGCTGCACCGTTGAAAACATGGCAGAGCCTCTCGTCTTACAAATAAAAGCAAAAGCTCACGGCCTGCACGTCACGTACTCTGTAACTGCGGAAGGAGACAGGTAACGCTTTACGCCGCTCCTTTAATTACAAGCACCGCTGGGGAGAAGGGGTTAAATGGTTAATTCCTCTCCGTAACAATATAACGTATATATATATTTATTGTTTGTGGCATTATATCTGCTGTCACATTCTAGGTTTCTAAGATCTGTCTCCACAAACTTAATATTGTTTGATAAAGCAGAAAAAGTGTATAAATACTGTATTTTTTTATTGATATTTGTAACATATTTGTATAATAATAATTGAGATTATTATTATTTTTAATTATTATACGTTATTTGAACTTTTTTTGTCTCATTTGCTTAGATGATACTATAACTCTACATGGCACTGGACTCCTGCGTCCTGATTGGCTGCACAGCCTTTTAAATCTTTGTATTATGTTTTATTCTGGATGACGGAGTCAGGAAATGAAGTTTATCATCTGATTTTCTTTAGTTTACAGGGAACGCCTTCTACCCCCGAGGAGCTGCTGTTAGATTTCGGGTCAGAGGTCGCCCTACATAGCGCTGCAACACGGCAACTGATCCTGACCAATCACACTGCGATTCCCGCCCCTTTCACGCTCCGCGCTAAGTATTTCAGCGGCTCCCGTCCCCGGAAAGCTCAAGGAAATGACTTGTAAGCTTACTTTTGGTTGAAGCGTAGCTGGTTTTATTCAGAAATAATAAAAGCCTGAGAGAATAATAGGACATTGTCACAAATCCCCCGAAAATCCTCTGTACCATACTGTATGTATATCATATTAAACATATTACTAGCAAATGTACAGAGCAAAGTAAACTGAAGGGGGGGGACATAACCCAAGCACTGTATATAGTAATATAACCCCCCGCGCTGTATACAGTAATATAACCCCCAGCGCTGTATACAGTAATACAACCCCCGCGCTGTATACAGTAATATAACCCCCAGCGCTGTATACAGTAATATAACCCCTCAGCGCTGTATACAGTAATATAACCCCCCGCACTGTATACAGTAATACCCCCCCAGTGCTGTATACAGTAATGTCGGTTGGGAATAAACTCCCTTTATCTACAGACCTGGAGGCGGCCATTGTTGTCAGTCATGTGATATTTTGGGTGACTTTCCCTGCTTAAGCACCACACTGAGCCGATGTTTTTGACAATGCTAATGAAGTCAGTTTCTCCATAAACTTTCATTAGGTAGAATGTCAGGATGGGTGATTAAGACTGAGTCTTATTGTTTCCCGCAGGCAGTATGATAAGGAGTCGGGGAGTTTGTCTGGTAGAATGAGGATACATACAGATGGCTAATTTTTTTTCACCAGAGTTTTTGAAAATGTATTTTTAATCTGATACTAAAGTCAAGCCCTGTATACTAAGAGGAAGGGCTGCATGACTGGGCCTAGGCTAACAGAAAGCTTGTTGCCAGGTCTTAGGGGTCATGTAAGGGACACCCTATGGGGTTCCTCGTCTGGTTGGGTGGGGGTTTTTGGGCTGTCTATTTAAGGGACCCCTTTTTCCCGCCACTGGTCAGATACTATTGACCAGCGTTTAAAGCAGTGAATCCCCGCCCTCCCTCCCCTTTTTAGTTACCTCATTCTTTATTTTGATTTCTAGTTATGGCGGATGTTTTTTGAGATAGGTATGCTGTGTTTTATTGGTTGTTATACCATCATTTATGTGTAATTAGGTTTCTCCACGGGTTCAGTCCCTGGGGGAACGTTAAAGGGTAGGGTGTTCCGACCCAGCGGTCTCCGTATGGTATTTGGCGGGATATCCCTACAAAAATGTTATCTGGTTTTTTAAGAATGTTATGTATGCATAACCTATCTCATATTTTCTGATTTTATTTCTTGCATTTGTCACAGTAATAAAGCGCTGTGGCCTTACACTTTTCCAACGACCTCATGTCTCACGTGTTTTCTTTTATTTTATATGTTCAGCTGTATGTTATAGACAGTGCCCGAGTCATGCAAAATGGCGTTTCCGTTTAAAATATTACACTAGTACATCAGGAAGCAGATTGGGAAGTTACCCCATCTATATCACGATACCCCCTGCCCTGCACCCAGTATGGGTCCTGCAGTTTGAGCGCTACATAATGATTATTATTCATGCACCGGCCCCGGAGGAGAGTCTCTCGGTCACGCGCTGTACCCAGAGTTCAAACGTATAGCATCGCCCCAGCTGGAAACCTAATGAAAGAGGGCACAGAAGACTGCGCCACGGCGGGCGCCAGCTTCCCAATCCATCCTCCGGCATTCACTCCACAAACTGATTAACGGCCCCCTTTGAGCCAAAAGCTGCTGTAAATTACATCAAAGTGAAATAATGCCTTTGTCAGCTACACCAAAAGGCTATTTTATGGACTTAAACCTTGCAAAATGTTATTTTCTTTGGGTAATATACTATATTGCTGGCCGTAGAAACACTTTGGCTGAACCGCCGCTTCTTAATCTTCAGGAATATATATATAAAAAATGATTTCTATATTAGTGGATAATGAAACTCTGGACAGAGTCCACACATGTAAGTTATTTCATTACGTTACTTAAAACGAAGACCATATATATAGAGAGAAGAACGAGAGCGAGAGAAGAGAGAGAGAGAGAGAAGAACGAGAGAGAGAGAGAGAGAGAGAGAGAGAGAGACAGACAACACGGAACCTTGAGGGAAAAAGGCTAATAAATGGCCATATGTTGGCTATTACTGCCAGGGCGTCTTTAATGAGACCAGAGGCACTTTCTGCGGGGCATCTTGGGTCAAAAACCTTTCATTGTAACAAGTCCGATCCAGTCAGTGTTAAATGTCTCCGGGGTAAGAGGGACACACATAGACCGAAGCCTAACAGGGCCACTCCTGGGTGATAGCTGATGTATATTTAAAGTGTATAATGATATAAGACATAATGATATAATATTATATCATCATAGGTATATATATTATGATATAAAACAACATACATCAGTCAAAAGTATTTTTGGGTCACTGATACCCACAGCACATCCGCCATGGCTTTAAAGGGACATTCTACTCTCTAAATGTGCAGCGGGGTATTTACCTTCGACATTGCCTTAGGCCTAACTCAGCAAAGCCCTGTCTTTTCTACTGGGCATCGGGGTATGACATCATATGCCGGCATGATTTCACTTTTAACCGGCCCGTTGAGTAGAAGGAGCCTGAGCTAGTAGGACTACGATGTCCATTTGACTTTGGGACTGCATCTTTAATTTTCTGAATGCTGCCATATTGCTTCAGGTTTAAAGGAAGTAAAACGGCGAGATGCGGACTCATAAGCCCAGGATAGTGAGTCTTAGCGAGACATGCGGGACCCGTGGCTTCTCTCAATGATCAGCCGAGTCAGCGTTCCAGCAACCGCATTTAAAAGCCCCTGTGTAACATCAGATGAGCAGAATCCTGCCTACGGACGGAGAGCGCGCCGAGGTTAGGGCAGAAGACTTTATGGAGCCCGGCTGCTTTAAACCCACACTCTGGCAAACTTCCTAGAACTCCGGGAAACTTTTTTTTCTTTGCTTCTCCAGATTTTCCACAATATGCTCAAACCAGCAAGTTTATAATCTGCAGAATCTGGCTTCCTTGGAAAAAAAAAAATTTTTTATATTTTCTGTAATTTAAGAAGCCTAAAGGACTCGTGGAATTCTGGGGAAACTGGCTTACAAAATGAAACAAAGTTTAATGATAAAATGAAGGATATTTAAATGCCTCGTATAAGGGAACACTTAATTCGTCCGTAAGAACATTATTCATGGGTTTGATGGTTGCTGACGTTGATTATTTAGAAATAACTTTCACTTTTAGTTTATTTCCATATTATAAGAAAATACTTATAGGCTTTACCTATGTGCCTGATCAAATTTACTACATCTACAGCAATGCCAGGGTATATATATATATATATACATACACACAATTACATGAAATAATACTATCCCTCCGCTATTCTCTGATACATAGTAATGAGAACCGTTCATGTTGTTTTTTCCCCGTAACGGTCGGTACTGGGTTGAGCTGAAGTCAGACATTACAAGTAATAACCGCAGTAATATCTCAAACACAGACGCATTTCGCTATTTTTGGAACAATACATGTCTTGACGCCATTTGTGGCATTACGTCGCACTCTGCGTCATTCGTGCCGCGATTGGTGCCGCGTTCCATGGCGTTCAGATAACAGAGGATCACGGATAGGCGAGTGCTTGCGTGAAACGTAACAATAAATCATAACGTTACCATTTATGCAAAAAAAAAAAATATTAGATCGATGTTCAAAAGAACAATGAGAAAAGGGGGTATAAAGGTCCATAAAGGTTGGATGTTTAGGGGGCAAACTTCAGGTAACTTTGTATCTATTTTACTAACGTACGGCTGCACTCGTGTGGAAGGCGGCCATGCAGTTAGACCATAGAACGTTCCTGCTATGTAGAATATCCTCCATGTACCTCTAGGACCCAGGTAAGAGTTATTTTCAAGGTTCCACTAGCTCAATCGCCAAGAAACATTGGGTCGCTAATTCGGTCCAGGAAGAAAAGAACCGTCATTCTACTACATATACGACTTCATATCCAACGTACGGCTTTAATCCCACGCAGACGTAGACATGTATGAAACCATAACCAGGAAATTCTATACGTTGGGGTCTAGAATTCATCCCTTTCCCTTGCGTTATTTTTCAGAAATGTATACGAGCAGAAAAGCGAGCTTTGTCTCCGTCTCTGGGAAACGCGCGGCCCCAGAAATTCTGTATTCCGAGAAATCGCGTACGAGTGGATCAATAGTGCGAAAACTGAAGTAATAGTGGATGGTAAAAAGCGTCTGTAAAAGGTCGCGCTCCTCTCAAGAGCTTCCCAAGCGATTCGTCGGTGAGGAGCCAACGCAGGTTAGGAATCAGCTACATCGTGACAAAACGCATGAAGATCCGACGGCGCAGTAGGCTTTGGGGTAGAAAAGAACGTTTTCAGCAAGAGGATCATGTGATACATTTCCAGGCAATTTCATCAAATCATCAAATTCCCCATCTTCACAAAATGTATAAATATTAATATTTAAGTATTTAGCCTAGAATACGATGCCAGATGATGTTAAGACTCCAATAATCACTCTTGGTCTTAGATTAAGGAGCCATAGGCCTGTCTAAATTCCCTCAATGTATTAGCCTCAACCAGGTCTGTTGGGAGGCTGTTCCACTTATCTACCACCCTCTCAGTAAGGTAAAACTTCCTTACATTACATTTGGAGATGCTGCTACCTTATCGCTGACGAAAGACGAGAGAAGAAAGAAATCCAAACTTCCTGAATCCGATTTTTATCCTTTTTGCAAATAATCCGTATCCACGTAAACTGCCCATTACAAGTTAAACTAGATGCTAAACACTGACAGGGAGGGGGGATCAAATTAAATTCAGTGTACCGAGCCGGCTAAGTATCTGTCCTCGGGCAGCCTCAATTATAAAGAATTCGGCTGGAAGCAAACAGAAAAATCTATGCAAAGTGAAAAAGCCTATTAAAATAAGTACAATTTCCTATACTTTGAATTTCTTTCGCCAGGAAGAGACGTGCGCTGAGACTGATTCACCCTTTGGATCTTAAAGAACTTTCTTTCGGGTTTCACGATAACGCTTAACGCTTTACAAGAAACCGACAACCTCGAGATATTTCTCATTCAACAGCTTCCAGTGATCTTAAGTGGCACTGCTGCTTTAAAAGTCAATCAGTGATCAATATAGAAACGTAGCAGAGTTCATTTATTGTTTCATAATCAGTGTAACTGTTTTGGGGAAAATCACATTTAAATTGAGTAGATACTGAGAACTAAGGGTGAGAGGTAAGCGAAGTGAGGAGCGATGACTTGACTGAGACAGTAGTAGATACAGGGAACAGCAGAAGTGGCAGAGGTTAATACAGCTGATCAGCTCTCCTTATAATAGTGTATAGGAACTAAATAATAGTGTATTATTTAAGTTCGTCAGCTACGAATCACGCTTTGCTATTTGCCGATAAATTATTTGTTTTATGCTGAAAACGAAGCATCCCCCGATCATTCCCGAAAGAATTGTTATTGATTCCTGAGAATTCCGTCGATGTTGTGAACACGATGCCCTCTAGATGGCAAGACACGGGCAACAGAGGATGACGACGCAACAAACCTTCAAACAGGAAAGTTCAATAATGCGGCAAATTAGAAATACGACGATAAATAGTAATGCCAGTGATTAACCACAAAAAATTCAAGCTGCTATTATTATTATTGTTATTATTATTATGATGTTATTCATACAGCACCATCATATTCCGCAGCATAGTCCAAATGGATGTATAACAACGTTTTTTTCTCCAAAAACCCCTGATTTTTACATGTATAATGGAGTCCTTAGTTGAAGTTCATAGCTTTGGTTACTCAAAGGCTTATCGGGGGAAAATCAGAAATTTGTATTTCCTTATTGGTTCGCAATAACGACAAGGTCTAACTTGTAGTAAGATTATTCACATGAAATAAGTTAAAAAAACTCTCGGAGATAAAAAGGCAAAAAAAAAATAATATTTATACTGTGCCTACTAAAAAAAAATAAAGATCTTCAAAAAAAAAAAGCGAGTGGGACCCGACGGCGCTCATGGCGGTACCGTACCCCTTCCACTTGCAGAGAAATGCCGTTACCCCCGCAAGAACGGCTGCTTTTACAATCCGTTCACGCACCGCGCTCAACGATTTGCACACCTGGTATCATTAGAATCCGATTCAACGCAACCACTTTGTAGCACTTAGGAGGGAAAGCAACTGTAATTTTGCCTGCTGCCAAAAAATAAATTGCAAAAAACAAACTCCCCCTCCCCCCATTATATTGTTTTTTTTGCTTTGTTGCTATTTTTTTTTTCTTTCTTGCTGCTCCTTAAGACAAAAGGATTACTATACGTATCACGGTACGGTAACAATACTACGGTAAAGTTAATCGAGGCTGTAGATACGTCGGGCGTCTTGAGTCTTTTCTAAAGCAGGGCTTGTCCCACCAACTCTCACGCTTTGTGTTGATCCAGTGACCATTATTGGGAATGTTTCCACCCGATAAAGGACCTCCTGGTTCCTACCTACAAATCCTTGTATTTATTATACTTGTTTCAAGTGCCAAGAGATTTGTTCGGAAGACGAGCCTCCAACGAAGATTGGACCTTGACCACCCAGCTATAACTAAACTCAAACATAATGCACGCTAAATATCTCTGTTATGTCCTAACTTAAGTCTGCTGAGTTAAACCTGGGTGTCTCAAGTGCTTACTAATTACTTAAGAGAACAAAGCCTAGTATAAGGAGTAACCTGCTAGAGAAGAGAACAGTTTAACATCATTGGAGAAGAATGGAGAGTAGAGCTTCTCAGGTCAACTACTTTGAGCTGGACCTTCCTGACCAGAGCCGGCCGGCCTGTGATATTTAGCTAATAAGATACATTCAGGAGGTTAAAAACAATGTTTCCTGTATTGTCAATAGATTTAAATTCAGTGGTTTGTCACCATCTGTCCCACGGCTAACCTAGCGCACACCAGTCCCCGAGTGCCATGATGTGGACCTGTCTCGAAGATCTGTCCAGGAAACTCGGCAAAAAAAAAAAACAAAGAAGGAAGCTAAGACTTGGTGTTTAACATTTTCACAGTTGAATAAAGAACCATATATGAGCGTCAGATAATATCGAGATGACCTATTGTGACATTTAAAAGACAAAATAAAACAATTCAGCAGAACGCCGTGTGGCTCCAAACCCCATTGCGTACATTTGGTGAATACATAGGACTAAGAGATGTCTTCCTTTCGTTATATGAACCTCAAGGGCAGGAATTGGGATGGAGAACACAGCTCGGTCAGTGCTGGTCCTGGAAGGTACTGAACTCATTGAGTATGAGTCAGTAGCTTTAGAAATACCAGTGATAAGACAAGCAGATGTTCGACAAAGTTATGTAGGGAAAGGAGTTATTTTATCTAAAGGAATGTAAGATATATGGCAAAAGGAGGAAATGCACGCATCTAATTAATTCTCTGTCCCTAGGTTATCTCCCCACCTCTACAGAGACTGCCTAAACCAATCAACAACAATCAGGAACTTATAGATAAGAGGGAGATAAGTCAATGGGGAGGAATAATCATGCAGATCCCAAGTAATATGGCTGCTCTCATGGTGTACACATAAAGGCCGTTCCTACATATATCTATATATATTTATTTAATAGACTGAATAGATTTTAAGGAAAGCGGTAGGGGTGAGAAAAAGGTTTCCAAGGTAATACTGATTACTTGATTGATGTTAATTACATAGATTTTATAAAACGGTTAAAGAATATATGCTAATGATGCATATTCTATAAAAAAAACAACTGTATAGAATTATTGCCCTCAAAGACAGGTATTTTGCAAACTCGCCTATTTTGGCACAAACAAGAGTTTGAAGCACATCTGCTATTTTAGAAGCCGTAACAGATACATCCAGACCATCGATCCTCCTTCATAAAAGTTACTTGTGTGATAACAAACTTATCGCACGTTGCCAGAGAATACGCTGTCATGGCTCACAGACCCTGTTTGGGTTCCTTGCCCTCTCGTCTCGAAGGCATTTATCCCCCCATATTTTTTCCCAGTAGAAGTTATACTTTCTCCAAGTATAATACAAACTCTATAAAACCAGCTCAGCCAGTAAAATAAATAAAAAATGGTTGCCGGTGGCTGGAAACTTTCCCCTGCTGGTAAAACGCGATGGCTTCTACAACATGTTAGGAGAACAGAGTCCCGTGACGTACATTTTCCACCTTACTTTATATTCCAGCTTAAAGCGACCCCGGGACCATCTTGCATCATTCAGGACGAAGGGGAATTGTAATATATTGAAGTTTATTTTAGTGCCGTGAGCCTCGCTGACCAAACGGCCTACTTCCAAGCGATGAACAATGAGTGTCTTCTGGAGATGACTAAGCCGGCCATAGAGCTAGCAGCAGTGTTTTATGGACGCCTGTTTGTCAAATTAGCGCTGCTAGGCGTTACAAATCTACACGCCGCCGAGAAGTAATCAGTGTTTCACAAAATGACCCCAATTACACCGAGAAATAAAGCTGAAGGCAGCCGAGGGAGCGAGGCAGGTGCGAGCGCTCAGTGCGGCATCGGGAATGAAGGAACATTAAGATCCTTCTCCTTGGATCTCGGCTCAGTGCTTTCATCCGACGGGGATCAGGTCAGATTAATCGCTCCACTTTGCATTCAGATGTATGCGAGGAGTAACCGTCAGGGGCCCATACTCCAGTTTTGGCATGCCGGTTAGTTTAACCCATTATATATAGCCCTAGGACTCGTGGTGCCCATCAGTCTGGCTGTGCCGGTATATGGGCATTTAACCAGCTAATGACACAGGCAGGGTGCGAACAAACTGCAATTCTCATCATCCTCATTTAGCAGTGTGCAGGCATGAAGGTGCCAAGTTGCCCGATGCTTCCGTAGGACCAAGGCAAATGGGTCTGAGATCAAAGCCTGGCATTCTGGGTTACATTGTGAGTTCTGGGGCAACTTATTTAATTTATACCGGTGCAGCGAGGACTACATGGGACTTATGTATTTACAGTGTCCATACCAGTGCTGCGTGTGATGTATTATCCATATGATGCAACCACAGCTTCAAAGTATCCCTGTGATGGGAGCAGAATCGTTGCTCCTATTTTCTCAGCCCTTAGGGACAGGCTGGGCTTCCGGCACCAGCGATTAAATTGCACGCATATGACGGAGGGTTGTGTATCACAAAGAAATCAAGGAAAGCCTAAACGTGGACCTGACACCATGGGAGCAGCCTCAACTTCCTATTCTCAGGATCTGCGTGATTATTCCTCCCCAGTACATTCTTCGTCCTGGTGAAAGCTGATTTGTTGAGGCAGCCTTCATAAGGGTGAGGTGAGTGGAAATGAATGAATGTGCTGGTTTTGATAGCGGGTAAAACGCTGCCTTCCAGAAGAAAGCATACAGAGGGGAAAAAAGACGATGAGAAGTTGTAAAGAATTGATTTGAACTGTTTAGGTGATCGTTTCCCTTTTAAGCTGTAATGGTGCACTCAAAGGACGCACCACTGGCATGTAAGGGTTAACCAGGCAATATTCTATGTCTCTGCACATTTAGACCGGCTAATGGGAATAAATGGAGGCTTCCCCTTAAGTGCAAAGTGAACGGCGAAGACAGAGAGCGGAGCGGCGGAGAACGCGGGATTTCATTACCAAGTATCTGCTGACGGATGGCAGCTTTCCCTTCTCTGCTTACTCCGCGCAGCCTGAAGGCCTGACATTGTTTCGAAGGGAACATCGTATTTAGCTTCACCGTTTAACTGCTGAGGGCCGGATACGTGGGGGCTTTTGATGTCCCCGGTAAATAAGGGTTTCGGGGATTTTCATACGCTACTTTGATTATCTGGACGTATGGCAGAACCGAGGAGACAGATTAACGATTAAGGGTTAATAATAATATATAAGTGTATATCCCATCCGTAAAAGTCGGAACATTTGGAGTTTTGGACCCAAGAGCAGGTTGGGTTTTTTTACGTTTCTTTTAGGTAATAGTTTGGGAAAGGGGTAATTGTTGAGCACTTGCTACCTGGAAGCCGACGAGATTATAGGGAGAGGGTTCCCGTCTCCTCCTCAGTCTGAACGGCTGCCAGAGACCTGGAAAGGCAGTGCCATGTCCCAGTTTGATGATGTAATAATACCAATTATAGCTATACATTACGGTACGTCTTCGGGGTAATTAGATGGGATGTCCATTCCATTAACGAGCCGCCCTTATGCTCATAAAAAAAGAGCCAAAGGAAACGCTTTTATTGCAGAGCAGGAAATGGTAAGCGCAGAGCCAAATTGCTTCCCCCAGCTCGGTTAATAACAGCGTATTGAATTATACGTTTCTTGACGGTGTAATCATTTTTAGGCGTAAACGCCACCATAATTATTTGGACTAAAACACCGATTTGGTGTTTAGTTACAACAGTGTAGGGAACACTGATCTGATGACCTTAATGTACAGCGCTGCGGAATATGTTGCCACTATATAAATAATAATAATATAATAAAATTATTATTATTATTATATTTCAAGTTTCATTTATCCAAGTCCCAGCTGTGTATCCTCCGGACTGTGACACCGAAGCAGTTAAAAGCCAGCGAGCCAGACTCAACTGCCTTTATTAGTTGGGCACCGGTGATCCAGAGTGCGGTTTTCCTGCTATATTATATATAAAAGGTATAGATCGAGGAGGCTTCGCCTTACAGTAATGCACTGTAATCTATCGCAAATATATCTGCCAAAGAAATGAATCAAAGGAATATCATCCAAAGCGAAATGAAAATGACTGAGCGCTGCTCCTTTACAGTCTTTTACATTATTAAAAAAAAAAGGCATTAGTCCTCATCGCTTTTCTCTTATCGCATTAAAAGAAAATTAAGGAAATAAACAACAAGCCATTCAATACTGTAACAAGTTCACGATGCACTCTACCTGGAAACACGCGAGATGGGTCCTACCAGCCAGCATCAAAGGAGGAGGATCATGGCGGATACGGGCTGCGGAGGGGGGCTTTTGCCATTATCGGGGGGCAGCACTTTTGAGAGCTGTGTAATATAAGCAAGCGGGGCATTGTGGGAAATAATTTGGACAGTGCCCAGCGAGAACTGCAGAGCTTGCCGGTCAATATTAAAAATATCCAGCAGAAAATGTGACGGCTGATAAGAACCATTCAGACCCCCGTCTAGTCTGCGGTTCTTCCAGCTGTAAAGACCATATACCTATCCCATGCATGTTTAAATTCCCTTGCTGTATTAGCTTCTACCACTTCTGCTAGGAGGCTGTTCCATGTTTCAGTAAAGTGAAACTTCCTTACGTTACATCTAAGCCTCTAGTTTTAGAGCCATTTAAGTTGGCAGGAACCCCCTTTTTCGCCATAAGGACTTGGGACCACCCTGTCCCCGATGATGACCCTATCTCCCCAACCTCCCTTGATATCTCAAACGCCTATACACAAGGTCCTTAACTATTGTTCGCAAAGAGCCTCTCAGTCAATAGCCAGACCTCTGAGTTGACAAAGTGATAGATCATCTCGACTTACAGGCTCCTCATTTGTATTTCAAGGAAGTTCCTACAATAGACCCGAGTTGAGACTCCCGAGATCTCTGCTCTGTCCCCTTCTCTCTATAGATTCTCTGTTCGTGTTCATTGACCGCTCAGCCCGGAATGCCTTACAAAAATACCCTTTCATTGTCCCGACACCAAAATATCTTCCCGACAGCAACACTGTGGCTGCTAAATACATTGTTATGTTGGTCACCAAATATGTTCTACAGAGCAGGAAATAAACACGAATGAAAAGCGATACAAAATGAAAAGATACAAATATTTGTAATTCCAGAAAATGTATCAGGCTGTGCATTTTCGCAATACACATTTTCCCCGCCAAAAGGTTCCCTTTTCTCACGCATGTTTAAATTCCTTTACCGTGTTAGCCTCTACCACCTCTGCTGGGCGGTTGTTCCATATATTTCTGTATTTATAAAAAATACAGGTTAGCAGTCTGGTGGAATTTAAAGCGTTAAGGGCTGTAGTAGCGTGACAGATGCTTTTTGGGACAATGGAAAAAAAAAGAAGACTGTGGAAGCTATTTAAATGTAGGAACATAAATTTAATTACTGTGATTTCCAAATGTATGATTCTGATCTATGAGTCGCCTCCCAGGTCAGGAGCTGACAGGGCTGTACACTCCTGATAAATGAGACCACGACGAGACCAGCATTTCAAGTGATTTGCCCTTCAGGTTAACGCTAACTGTCTTAATCTCCAATTGTTCTCCAAGTGGCCCGATTTTAAGGCACTAAATCCTTGGAGGTTATTCCATGAATTTCTATCACAGTTTAGAAAATTACAATTATTTGTGTAAAGATGAACAAAAATCACTAAAAATATAAACAGTAAAAAAAAATGTAATCGTAGAAAAAGGACAACAATGTCTCTGCTCTCTGACACATCAGGCCTTCACAAGAGGAAAAGAGACAAAGGATTTGAGCTGGGAATCGGATTTAATTTGTACTCGATAAATAGGCCAAGGTAAGTTGTTTCCTCCAGGAAACTACTTGCCAAGAATCAGCAGTAATTATAGATAACAAACTAATCTGTAGTCTCCTTGGTGGCCTCTTGGGTGAGATCATCCTGGGAGTGGTTCCTCCATGAGGATGGCAACAAACCCAGACCACCACCGGTGGCTTTCGTCTGATGTCTTCTAGTCGAACAGCTGTAAGGAATATGTTGTTACATTATAATGAACCAAGAGAACAAAAATCCCTGTTAGAGGGCCTACCCTGAAGAGGACTATGCTTCAGTGTCACGGCTTGGTGGAGACCCAACAGCAGTGGGCAAATAATGGCCGGTATGTTGCGCAATGCATAGGTTCCTCTCTGCTTAGGCTGGTCTCGGATGATTGAAATACATGCAGAACTCTCTTCGGGACAATAACCAGCATTTTACAATCTACCCAGGATATATATAGATAGAGAACGATTCACTTCGAAGGATGGAGAAACTCATACAACTGACAACTGGCTGTAAGATTGTGAGAAAAGCTAAAAGCTGAGGTCCAAGAGCAAAAAACAGAGTAACATCATATCACCAGTAAATGTCTACATGATTATCTGATCAAAACTGTACAGTTTACGTTGGAAACAAATCAAAGAAGGTATCAGAGAAAGCAGTGGATTCTTATCCTGCAATTCTATTAGCGTTGAATCCTGCTGAGGCGAAGGAATTAGGAGTTTGTCCATGAATTAAAATACTCAGGTTCAGTTCATGGTATTTACAAACTGTGTCCAATGAATCTCTCGTCCTAATGGACCTCCAGGCACACAGAGATTTTCGAGGACATTCATTCATCAGTAGTTGCCTAATAGGAGGACGACAAAATATTCCTAGAAAACGTAAAATATAAAACTAGCCGTGTACAAAATATAGCTTTTACGCAATACATCAAGGGGACACAAGGACAATGAGTCCCTGTGTTTAATGCAAGTTACAACAGCGACATAAAACACGTTGGCCAAAGTCAGAAGCTGCCAGGAGACAGGGGGTCTACAATTTAAAGATCAAGTGTGTAGCCCCCTTAGGCTTCTGTTCCTCTGTATTCTAATGACCGTTCATAGAACTATAAATAACAAAGAATAAGAAAATGCATACTTTTTCACCAAAAGAGACACATTGATGGGAGGAAGGGTGACCTTTAGCCTTGGAATAAACCCAAACAAATACCAGTGCTGTGCGTACGGAGGTGCCACTAGGCGGAAGAAGCAGAGGAAGACAAATAAAAAGTCTTGATGAAGCTCAATCCACTCCTCGAACCTCTAAACGAAAAAGCGCCCCTTCTTCGCTGTTTGAAATGTTGGTTATAATTGTCAGGCTACAATATGAGATCTACACTCATCAGCGACAGCCATAGGAGGTGGTACTTGGAACGCCACATCTATTTTTTGACTCGGGTACCTTCAGGGTAGTCTCAGCGGGCGCAAATTCCACCTGTTAATAGAACTTGTTTAAAGTGAAAGACGAAAAAAAAAAATTTACGCACACAGAAACCTGCTGTAAGGAGATGTGGCAGATGGAACCATAAATCCTGGCAGTCTCCGGAGAGCGTATTTGTAATGCAAAACATTGAATTCAAGATGCGACCCATGGATACGAGGAAGCAATCAGAACCACACTGATTAAACAAGGCCCGGGTCTCGGTATGCTAAGCGGAATACTAAACAGAGGCAAGGGGACCTTGGAGAGGGCGGACAGCCCGATAAATCGTCGCCCGGCCAAAAATCCATCACCACCCATATTGTCCCCATTAGGAATATTAAGAAACCGGTGACACGGACGCCGAACAATGCCCAGCTTCGCTAGTCGTAAAAGCTGCCGTTCCTCCGGCGTGGGTGGGCGAGAGACACGCGGTGAATTTAATAAACGGAGTGGTTATATTTAGACTCAGACCAAGTCAACCTATTTTTATCTACGTAACATGGTGTCGGAGGGACATGATCCAGACCTGTGTCGTAACTGATAAATCCTCCGGCGATTTACCGTTGAATTTAGTTACTGCGCTTAATGCAGGATACGTTTTATGGAAATTGTTTAGGGGGGAGAGAGACGATGGGCATCAGAAGGGATGAAGAGAACGGGCCATGAAGATGTTCTGGTCATACATTTTGGAAGAACGGACAGCGGGCTCCAGGTTAAAAGCTACATGGTAAATAATAGCGTTCTTCTACTATAAGGTTGCACCAAGCTGAAGGAAGTTTCTTTTTTTTATCTCTTCTAACTAAATTCATGTTGACAAGGGATCAGATCAGAAGAAGTTAATATCTTCCTAGGAAGCAGAAGAAGACTTGTTCAGAACTGAATCCATGAAGGTGCGTGTGGGAGGCCAGACTTGCACACGCTCTGCAGATATTATAACGCGGTCAAAGAGCAGAGATCTAAGGAAACTTAGAACGCTCTGAGAAAATATACTTATGGAGAAGATCACAAACAAAATAATAACATAAATGGGGGATCTAGGATCCTGGAGCCGCTCGCAACATCTGAAGGCTACTTGTGTCCCCTCGCACGAAAGCGGTGAGCTGGCCAAGGAGGTTAAATAAAGGTAGTGGAATCCACACGTGGCTTTATCTGTAGCTTAGAATATGAACGCCAGCCAGCAGACTCCCCGGGGACGGCCGAGAACTCTTGGGCATCTCCGCTTCCGCAGCCGCCATAGCGAAAATGATGCGTCGTGAGCTGCAAGCCCCCCGAGAGTCTGAAGACCCCGCAGACTACCTGGAAATTAGCAGTCTTCTCTAATCCAAGTCTATAAAATATATAGATCAAGACGTCACCATCTAAAACTAAAGGGTCAGAGGCTTCGATGTAATATAAGGAGAATTTATTTCACCGAGGGGGTGCTAGATAAGGGGAACAGTATCGCAGAACAAGTTTTTTTGGGGGGGGTTTTCCCCATCTTAGCTGCAAATTTGCTGCTCCGTCCAACCTAAGCCAGTTTCGGATTTTCTCATAAAAAATATCTTTGTTTAAACTCAATAAATGAAGAAATTCCTGCGCTCCCCCCCCCCACATCCGTACCTCTTAGTACAAAAGAAACTGCTTTTTAAGAAGTGGCGGCGTTACATAGAATGATGTGTGTGTACCTGTCAGGCGTATAGTGATGTTATTTCTTATCAAAGATGCAAAGCCCGCTTTGTGAGGGAGTATAAAAGGAAAATATAATTATTGAAATGCATGTGAACGGTTTTCTGGGGAACAATTGTAAAAATCCAAGTTATTTATGCCGATAAGAACTCCTCGTTAAAGCAGTTTTACCGAGACCTAAAGTTCAAGCGAGGTAAAAGAAAACGGGATGAAAATAGACTTCTAACTGCAAGACATTTCTGAGCGTCAGTTCTCTTTTCCCAGATTTTTGTGACTAATACAAAAAAATAATATGAACCGGGGGCCAGAGTCTGAAACGGGAGCAGCAGAGGTTTAAATGTAACGTAAGGAGGTTTTTATCTGACCAAGAAGGTGGTAGATACATGGAACTACTTTCCAGCAGAAGTGAACGACTACAAATATAGTCGCAAAAAACAACTATTTGCCCCCAGACTGCTCTTCCACAAACGGTAGAACCATTTGGTCCTCTTGTAAAGACTCAAATCTCGATCAGTCTTCGGTCCCGTCTGAGATCCGGGACTCATATGCCTATCCCATGCCTGTTTAGATTCTCTTAGTGTATTAGGCTATACCACTTCTATTGGGAGCCCCTTCCACTTCTCTACTACCCTCTCAGGTTGGTTGATAAATGCGCTGAAACAGGATATATTTTTAATTCACTTTGCTACATTAAGTATTAGGGAACAACCAAAGTTACGGTCGCCATGTACCCCAGTTTCGGGGAAATTTGGTTATTTCTAAAATGTTTTCCCTTGAAAAAAAAAAAAAGTTGAAATAACGTAAATCCTTTCTACAGAACAAAGCGCTATTATGTGACACAAGTTAAGATTAGTAGCGAGATTAACGCGGACTCAAGTGGAAACATGTTTCAGGAAAACAGGTGTTCTCGACGTTCCTATAACTGAAACGCGCTCCAACAAAAGACAATGGTATCGGTGGAAATGTGGCTCCCGAAGTATTATATTTCATACGTTTTTATTTTACTATTAATCATTTTTATACGTATTGTGAGGCAGGGAGCTGATCCTTCCCCCCCACACAGCCTGCCCCGCTCGGCGCTCAAACAACTTACAGTCTCATAAACGGAACATTCGTTTCTTACGGCCTCCTTTGAAGTCATGCGTTTGTTCCAGAGATCTTTCTGGGCGCCATTTGGCCAAACTGATCATAGTAGGGACTGAGAACTGAAAATTCTGGCAAAATGGCGGCATTGATCTGTTCTTTTTATGAGAAAATTGTCCTTAAAAATGAAAAGTCATATATATAGTCACTATACATAGTGCCACCATATTTGACAATTCTTACCAAGCTCTTCCTATGACATCACTTTACGTGCAATCTCTTCTGTTCCTTTAATCAATGTTGACCCAACCATTGGACGGCCACAAGATTTGCTGTTAGGATTGTATCGAGTAAACAATGTAACACATCATGTTTTTAGGGATTTTCTGGACAATAGTCCGTGTTTAAAGTACACATTCTGAGAAGTTCCAAGAGTTTTCTGGGGAAGTCAGGTTCTTATCGGAAGACCACGAGGCAAGGGTTACCACTTAAAAAGGTCATGAGCACAAAAGAATTTAAATGTTTGTGATGAAACTCAGCACCTTTCCGCATCTTGGCTGGGCGCTACCTTAGACTTGACCTAGGGAAGCACCCGAGCCATCTCCTGCGGCCAGGCCACCATCATCTAAGCTGAGTGCTGGGATAAAGCCTCAGAGAGAAGGTTATCTGACTTCCCCAGCCTGCCCATGGAGCAGCAGCACTCCGGGGAGCGTGATCACCCAACAGAGACGATCTGCCCCTTGTTATGTGGCAACAGGGCTGCCCCTCCTCGCCCCAGAACTACCTCCCTAAGCCCGGGGAAGAATACTCCACGGCCTGCCTGTGGTTGGCAAATACTTTATCTACATTTATGGATTATTTGGTTATATTTCTGAGGGCTCCGGTAGTGAAGTATTAACAGTGCTGGCATGGCTACTAGTAAGACATTACCAGAGTTTCAATCATTTACAGGAGTTCATGAAAAGCAATATATTTACCGGAAATCGGTCAAGCGTTGAGGCAGGTTAATGGTTACTTCACCCCAATCCAGCAGAAAACTAGGGTCAGGGAGCATGAGACATTTTATGGCATCCCTAATCTTTCCCATCAGAGAAGTTGTTTTTCCTACTTCTCTTACATGTCCCTACACCTCATCCCTATAACACCCTTATTTCAGTATTGGGACGTTGTAATGCTCTCTGTTGGCGTCTGACAACGTGGGAACTGGTGGGCCATCAGTATGAGACATGGGATAATGTCTGAGGCCCTGCTGATGAATGTGCGATACCAGAATCCTTCATTCCTTACCTTATACCAACTTGTGCTGTAAGCATCTAGTCACAGAAAAATAACTTTAAGACTAATTAAATCGCTGGTGTCAGCCCGGCAGTCAATAAAGAAGTTACATTTCTTGCAATATCGATGGCGGGCTGTCTGCTTAGCACAGCTTCAAACCCAACTGTATGTAACATTTACATCGGATCTGCTCTCTGACAGAAGTCTGCAGCAAATATTTACATTGCCGCGTCTGTACAAATATTTACAAAATACAAGCACAGAAAGCTAGAGCCCCCTACCCCTCCCCCACGGTATTTACAGAATGGAGTTATCTATGCATTTATCTCATGCAGGCAGGACTCAATTATCTCCGTTCCCAGGTTCCTCCTCTGATGGCCTATGACACATTCCAATGAAGACATCTAATTAGCCCTTGTTAAAGCCCATGGAATTAGATGCGGACAACAGAAAAGAAGCAGGAATGAGGCGATATAAGCAGGGGATACATTAACCCAAAGTGACATTATGAGACGTCATATTGACGTTATGTGTGAAGAACACATTTAAGCTCATTCTCCGAACTCATGGCAGGTCCGGACAATTCTCTTTACCAATACCCCATAAATTTGTCAACTCCTAAGTGACGTCACTGCTTTAATAAAGCCTGATCCTCTAGCCCATCTTAATGAGCGAAAACATTGTTAATGAAACTATAAATTAAGTTATTGCATGGCCACAGCTCCCTGAATGAGTTAAATCTCTGGGGGAGAACATGCCGGCGATACATAACAGGATTCTCCTACTAAACAAGGCTCTTCCAGATACCCGACACCTTTTAATGGGTTCCTGATATCCATTTATCTCTTTGTTATTGGTCTAGCATCTGCTAAATAGATTATCTTAGATATCCGCGTCAACATTGTATTCTTTAACGTATGGATTTTTCTTTCGCCGACCTTCCCCTGATGACTGTAAGTGGTCAAATGATCTCTTCAGGATAGAGTCTAGATTATTTGGACAAATGGTGCCCCGACTATCGTCATAAAATAAATGAAAGCGAAGGAAAATTTTAGAAATCAGGTTCCTGGGAGGAGGAGGACAGACTGGAGGAGAGCTTGGTTTTCCCCGGAACGCCATCAGACGTATAACACCTGTCCTCCAGCATGAATACGTGTGTTTTTATGTTTGTTTTTAGGTGATATCTATTGGGCTGGAACATCTCAGATAACGCGCATAATTTCTTGGGTTAATGATTGACGAGCATTGAGGCTCTGGTTGTCTAACATCCACCTTTCATGGTGCCTTCCTCTACCTGCAGCTGGGAATATCAGGGAATGCCGAGCACATGGACTATGACCTTCTGAGATAAAGCCAACGTGTTTCTTGGCTTACTCCACGTCTCTTTCAGCAGAAAGACCTAACACAAGTCAGAACAATAGCCCGTCAGGTAGTTAAAATTGTTTGTTTTGGGGTTGGATTCCAGGGTAGATGGAATAGACCGATCCCTCCTCCACAAGACCCAACAAAGTGTCTTTATTCCCATTTGGGAAGTGTCCACCATACCCAACTTAAACCGAAGGTGATTGGCACATTAACCATCCGAAGACATGGCCATGCAACGTAACATAATACCCCAAAAGCGGGATCGTCCAGCCACCAACTCATTTTATAAGCATTTTTATACATGTTTGCTACAAAAGATACAACTATTTCGGTTTGAAGATACAAAGTTACCACTGGAGCTGACCTGCTAAACCAGGTCTCCTACGCCCTTCCCTGAAATACGATTCCTTGGACTTGTGAGGGAACGTGACACACGAGTTCATCATATCTTATCGTCGTTGGCTGGTTTATATATGGTTTCCTCCGCTGGTATATTAGCCACGGACAGTGGTTACGGCATTACCATTTTAATTGCCAGTAATCCCTCTTGTGAGCTATCTTTAGACGCAGGTCTGACCTTTGGAATATGTCGCTCCAAATTAGCCAATTGAACTCCTTGGCAGCAGAAAATGCCCTCCTTTAGGAGACGTGGGGGGGGGGCTTTCTGTAACTCTTCCGCATCCGGATATTTGGGGTATAAATGGGACGCCTGCGCTGGATTGGAGACGAAACGCGTCGGGGGCGCCTGAGACCTGAATCACATAAACACAATTACTGAACCCTAGAGCGCCGGCTCCAGTTTATTCTGCACGCGTTCGTTACATTGTAGCTTTCAGGAGGTCTCACAAGAGCCACTCGCTGAGCTTCGAATTCAACGGCAGATAAGACCCATCCAGCCCATCCGGCCCATCTAGCCTGCTGTAAAGACTCAAACCTTAATCAGTCCTATCCCCTCACTATGTAAGCCTCTACTACTTCTGCTGGGAGGCTGTTCCACTTATCCACACACAGCCCGCTGACACTCGTCATTCGCCAGCCGCTGATGTAATGCTGACACAGATTTCCCGGCGCACGCAAGGCCGCAGTTTAATGACATTTTCATAGAATATTTGTTTCCGCGATGCTGTCATCCCAGGTGGGACAGGCCGAGGCAGGGCCGTACAGGTGCCTGTAGGTGAAGATTGCGCAACGTCTAGAAAAACACCAATCAAGAGCTTTTTAAGCTTAAAGGTCTGCAGAGTAATACCATTTTTTTCTCAGTGCGTAGAAATCGCGCTACTTTTGCCATCTTTTCAGAATATTTTCAGGCATTCCGCTGCAAATTCAATGACAAGAAACTCCTGGTTGACTTTGTAAGATAATACTGTATATTTTAGTACAGAGAATAGAGCTCTAGAGAAAATGAGCAATAATTAACTAGGAGGGTGGTTTATACGTGGAACAGCCTCTCGGAAGAAGTGGTAGATGTTAACACAGGGAGGGAAGTTAAACACGCATGGGATAGACATATGGCTCCTGAATCTAAGACGACTGATTAAGGTTTGATTCTTTACAGCAGGAGAACAGGCAACCAGACGGGGGCCGAATGGGGGCCGATCCGCCGGCATATTCGGTGTTTCTATGTTAATACCTTAAAATGTAATTAAACACTGCCTTGTAACGAGAAGCACAGTAATACCCAGCATGCACCTGGGCTCTCTCGGCCGAATGTATCTATTAGAAATCTGTGGGACTTTTCGAATGAAACAGGAGGCCGGAGTATGCATTCGATGCGGCCGATAAACGCCCTTCATGGGGGGCTACACCAACAGGGGGGCTACACCAACGGTGCGCGGAATCATAGATTCGGGACAACAATATCCCTCCCCCACGCATGTTCAAAATTCCCTCGCTGTAGCAGCCTCTACCACTTCTGCTGGGAGGCTGCTCCATTTATCCACCACCACCGCCGTATCTTTGGATATATGTCATATGTTGTGATTGTATATATTGTATATATTGAGATGTCAGTAACGTTTTATTAAAGGCTGCGCTCTGGTCCGTGTTAGTATTTGCTCTTCTTGTTCAGACAGGATTGCTGATCCTTTTGTGCAGGTTGGGGGGAGGGGAGTGAAACCAGTACAGAAGTATTCATTGTGCGCCTCCTCCCCGCACACAAAGCCGAGTGGGGGGGAGCCGAGTGTGTGGGGGGGGAGACGGAGTCCCCTTCTGCAGGAATGCAAAGTAACTCGGCCTCCCAGCCTCCTGTTTGCTCTTTCAGAGGCCATGCATAGACTACAATTCCACCAACCTACCCCCCATTTAACCCCTTCACAGCAGGGAGGGGGGGAAACACACATTCAAAAAGTGGCATTTTGCATTGCAAAGTGCTGCGGAACCCGCTGTTAAAATATGCCGGACACAAAGGGACGGATAAATGGGGAGGAATAAGAACTCCATGAACTTCAGTGGGAATGAAGTGATTTGTAGACCTGGAATATCATTAAGAGATCTCCGTATGGAGGAAAGAAGAGAGAGGGGAGATGTGATAGAAATATTTAAATACATAAAAGGAGAGAGGTTCATTTTCCGGCATTCAGAACTAGAGTCTTAGTAATACTGTACTGAAGGGGTGGTGGGTAAGCAGGATAGTCTCCCAGCAGAAGTGGTAGAGGGTAATACAGTGAGGGGATTAAACACGCATGGGATAGACATGCGGCTCCTGGATTTTAAAGTTTTAAAAGTTTATCAGAACTTTCATCAGCAGTATAACCCCGCACTGTGAATACCAGCGAGACAATAATCCTAACAGAGCCAGAAACAAGCAGTTACATCATCCGGCTGGAGATTTTTTATTATTAAATAGATGCCACCAGTCCCGAGGCTGCGAGACAATCACCGCAAGCTTTTTTTGTGTGTAGATCAGGCACTGTATGGCGTAAAGGAGGAGGAGGTAGGGAATGAGGAGGAGGTAGGGAATGAGGAGGAGGTAGGGAATGAGGAGGAGGTAGGAATGAGGTTAGCGTTATGCCGCGTGACACCATGACTCTGTTCTAATAACCACCCCGGCGGATTGTGATGTGGATCAAACTCACTCCGATATCTCGTCGGGGATGTTGGTAGGTATGTGGGTGGCATCACCAGATATGCTGATTGAGATATTTCTACCGTAAAACACGAGCGACCAAATAGGTATCCCGTGTGGGGCAAACGCAGGTTCTATAGAGGCTGGAGCCCTAGAACTAGAAATATTTCATTGGATTGCTGATCAGACCCATTCAGCCCCATCTAGTCGCCATTCAGGAGCCATATCTCTATAGAATACATGTCTAAATTCTTGTACTGTGTTAACTTCTACCACATCTGCTGGCAGGCCACTCCGCTTATCTACCATCCTTAGATTCCTGTAATCTGTTTGCCCGGACACAGACAGCGAAGGGCGAGGAAGATGCCAGCAGCTTCCAGGTGCAGGGCCGCTTTCTACATACTCTTCATGCCTATCAGACACTTGTTCCTCTAATAATGTAAGCTGACAGCTTGTTAGGTGTGAAAATCAATTAGTGCTAAAATCTTGTGGTTCCATGAACTGTCCGGCGCATTCCGAGAGGTGACGTCTCCTCTGCACCACGGGGGCTGCCCGCTGTCTACCCCCGGAGGAGTGCGGCGCATGCTGCACTTACAAATCATCTGATTCGGAAGAGCACTCCGGACGAGAAACAAGAAGCCTCTGCTCAGAATATCCCAATTATTATCCCTTTTATCTGAGAATCTAAAGGCGTTACCACGGGATACAATGTTGCAAAATAAAGAATTAAAGAGATAAATACTGAAACGGATAAACAGATCCTAGTTATGGTTTCCCAAAAATCTCAGAAATCTCGTGGAAAAGCAGGGGTTTGGGCCAATGGAGTCATTCCAGAAAGTCCTAAACGAATAGGCCGTTTCCAGGAACTCTGTATCTGATGAGGTCATTACCTTGTAAGTGAATTCAGAAGGAACTCAGCAGCACAACCGTTCCAGAACCACCTGCACACCCCATAACTTGGTATGGTCCACGTGCCCAAAGGGGGCTTTTGAGTTCACTTTATAGACACTTAACAATAAACAGACCGAGCAGCCAAAGGAACCTTCCAGAGAAGGAGTTTCTGGGTTGTTTTTATACAGCAATTATCAACATGAGAATGAAGAAGATGCAATTCAGGGGTTTGTTGGTAGCCTCCGAAAATGTTTTATATTGTACATGGAGGTTCGTGTATTGGAAGACTTCTGGTGTAAAGTGTCATAAGTGGAGTAATCACCGCGGTAACCATGGAACGTGATTACTCCACTTGTTTGATTTTACAGAAGCGCGCTAGATTCAGCCAACAGAAAAAATAACTTTTTTGTTTCCCGAGTCCTTCTATGAGATTGATTTATAACAGCCATAAAAGTCCGTTTCCTCATATAATACAGGATATGGAAACTTTTAAGAACCCCATGGAACGCGTCCAAGCTCAGCGGGGCCGTACGCTCCCAGGAACGTCTACACGCTTCGTCCGAGTGGGCACGGACGTCAGGGAGTTATCTGGTTAAAGGTTCACGTAAACTCGCCGAGACCCTTTTATCCTGTAGGCCGTAAAAACAGAGCCAGCCCCTCATATCTACGCGAATATTCAGACTCCTCGTTACTGTAACAAATTTCAGTCTTTTAACCCGTTTATTGACCCGGCCTGCAGCAAGAAACGCCTCCGCATACCCAGCCGGCATCGCGTTCTCCAGGATGAACGGGCACAATATGGCAGCGGAGCTCCGGTGGGCAGACGAGACATATGGTCGTTTCAAGCTGTGCTGTTCTTGGATCGTACGGCGAACTCGTAACCCAGGCAGAACATCGCATCTCACACAACCAATTACACAACTTTCGGAGAGGAGGGCAGAAGCTCTTCTTCTGTGAATGATGCGGGACCTGTGGCTAATCTGCACTTGCGGCCGTCATTTACAATTGAAATAGTTGCCATTTGCATGCGCATGTTCCATTACCCGAGCATCGTATTCACGGAGGAACAAGTGCAGGATTTACTAGGGAGGGAGAGAATTAAAACTGAGATTGCGCTTTAGAAGTTATAGGCTCCTTCCCCCCCGGACCACCAGATCTTGTTAGCGCACCTGCCACTTTTACCATTTTGGGGGCCAGAGAAGCCACAATTATTTTAGAATCTTTAGATCTTTAATATGATACAAATGTTTTTGCTTTATAATCTTTATGACCAACCATTCTTAAGGCGTGTGCCCCGAAGAGCTTACAATCAAGTGTTCCTTGTAAGTGACTTTGATAGCCCCTATAGCAATTTTTTTTGGCATCTAAATCTATATAAGCAAAATTAGAATATTTGGCTTCAAAGCAACGTTTCCCAGTAAGACAGATTTGGGTAAGATTAGAATAGCTGTGCCTAATTAGAGGTAGTTCTGGCATCCACCCCTAACCATCGCTGTCCCCAAAACCGCCCCGACCAGCTGGATCGCCTCGCCTGTTTATTTACAAACAGCCAGCGCCGGCGAACCGGCTGCCCGAGTGCTCGACGGAGCAAGAGAACGGGAATCGCAGGTGGGGAGACGCGGGGAACAGGTGGCTGAGAGCCGGGACAGCTGGCGCTTTAAGCCCGTTTATTAACAGATGTATCGGCGCTTCGGATTTTAAGACCGTCCCAACATGTCGTAAACGGGAAAAACAAATGAAAAGAGAGTAAAAACAAGGCAATTAATACCAGCATAAAGATTCTTTTTTTTTTTATAGCACAAATAAGAAATGATTCTCTTTCATGTCGGCGTGAATGAGAGCGGCTGGGTACATCCATACTGCAGCAAGCGAACCAAGCAGCGCATGCACAGTTTTCCCTGTGGAATAATTAAGCAATTATGTGTTCCTGTAATCCGGGCTCCCTCTGCATTCCAGAAAACACTCCTGTGTCACCTGGCTGTCCTCTCGTGACCAGCGATAGGCACCTCCTAACGTTTTTGATGCTCTGGACTGACACTCTTAATACGCTCAGCCAGCCCAAAAGGGACCACTGATGATAACGCCACTCGTGGTATGGTTCTTCAACTCTGCATGCAAAAAAGCCTTGTTTCCCATGTATTTGAAAAGTTTACGGTGTTTACGGTGTCTTTATGCAGCTTACAATCTAATATTCATTGTCGACATCGTAGTGGGTATAAGTGATGTCATGAGTACAAAACACCAATTCCTGTTAATTAAATCTATATGGATGTATTATAATAGCGCTACGGAATCTACCGGCGTTCTATAAATACAATGTAACTTAATGTTACATGGATAAAACGTAGGTCACCCTGATGGGACCGCTTAACAGACGAAATCAAACCTCGGAAGCAGCTTAAATCCCACCCATGTATCGAAAAAGCTGTTACTGTTCCTTTAAACTCTTTACATGCCAGAAAAAGTGCGCTTGTGGAATTAGAAAGCAATGCACCCCCCCCCCCGATTCCCCAGGGGTTAAAACAAGGTACAAATTCCGTGCATAATGACCTCATACAAATCTACTTCCTGCATCATCACCTCGACCGCTGCCCTGTAACTAACGCCGGAGACACCCAGCGCTTAAGTAAATGTCTCCCAAGATCTGGCTGCACAATCCAAGCTGCGCAAATATTTGCCCTGGCCGGGGCCGCGAAGAACTAAAATGTTCTTAAAATAGTAGTCTATCCCGGGAACCGTACAGCCCTGCTGGCAGAGGCTTCCCAAATGCTTACACCGCGGCGCTCCAACCACATACATTGATTTTCATTTACAATAAGGGAGCGACATCCTGTAATGTTAACCCCCGACGAGACAGGTTAACCCTTCCAGCAACGAATTGTAATAGCCCCAAGCTGCCTGTCTAGCATGGAAAACCAAGTAGAAGCCATCAGAAGACCCCCCTCCACCAAACCGGGGGGATAGCCTAAAAGGGGTTTGCAGCCCAAAACATAAAATCCAGCATTATAACGGTACAGAGAGGGGTTACGGGGGCATATTCTAGACCCCTTCCCCTCGCTGAATATAATAGTAACATAGAATTCCGGTAATTGGGCTCTTATAGGCAGATAAGTGCCCTCCTCCCAAGCGTTAGGAGTTGCAGCGATAGGATAGTGAATGGCGTGTAACCATTTAAAGCATCACATTTGACGTAAATGACTTTTCCTCCCTCGTACCCTAAATTAATGGACTGAAAAAAGTGTGGAGCGCTGAGTATATGATCTGCTCTATACGGGAATAGACGCCATCTAAGCTATTAACCAGCCAGTAAAGAGGCAGGTGGCTAATTTGGCGTTCCTGATACAAAAACATTCCATAGTGAAAACCAGGCAGGCGACATGCCCGTGCCAAGCGGGTGCCAGCCCTAAAAGTCCCGAAAGAGGGTACAGCTTGAGTATTGGTGGAACACCAAGTCACCGCGGTGGGGTCAACTGGCTCCAATCTCACAGCCTGGCTTATAAGGGGATCCTTCAAGGCTGGCACCCTTCTTTGGGTGGCTAAAACCCCCCAAATCTCATGTTTGCACAGACCCGGAGGATGAAGCCGGGGGGTCACTTTCTCGCGTCACATGGTTAAAGCGGAATAAACTCACTTCTAATTCCTTACCAAGCCAGGGAGGAGACTCCGCCGATCCTGAAGGCACCGGGAGGTGGATGATACAGACGCAAGCACCTGCTCCGACACAAATCCTCAACGGCTCTTCTTTAACTCCACGCGATCGTCTTGGGTAAAAACAACAGGAAAAAAAACAAAAAAAAAACTAAAACACTGGTCTCTTCCACCGACGCCTTGTGAGGTTCGATCTCCGCAGTTTTTTCCTTTTTTTCCTTAATAAGCGTGAACGTGGAAAAAAAAAACCTCACTAAGCGAAAAGATGAATTCCAGACTCGATTATATCCAGTGGTGACATTTAATCCACGATGTAGAGCGAGAGGGGAACATCTCACTCCCCGGTAGTATTCGTGACTGTAGATCCCTCAGGCGGGGGGTGGAGAGGAGGATTTACCTGATACAACTCACAGACTATCAGTTTCTCAATAGCATTGTGCGGAGAGCTTAGCCGACGGTGGCCCTCTCGCCCGCCCTACAAGCAGGGGCTTGGCTTAGCCGCAAATCCACGCCTAACTCATTCAGCGATGGCTTTTGTTTGACTTTGAGAAGAGAAATATTAACTCTTTCCGGCGCGCTAAAGCGAGTACAGATTTCATCAGCGAGGATCGAAACCACAAGGCTTCGTCGTGTATTCTACTCGATACAACAAAGGATTTTTAAACAAAATCATGGGAAAAAAAATGTTAAAATTGAAAGTTTGATTCATCGAATCAAAATGAATTTCATGAAACAAAACCAAAATACCCTTTTTTTAGATTCAGTTCTCTTGTAACGAAACCTCAGAAGCCAAGTGTTTTTTTTCCAAATTGTATCCTATATTTGATACATATATATATTTCAATGTTCCTAGATGGGCTACATTTTTAGACCATAACTGAGATTTAAACTTTATAAATGTTAAGCCGGTGAATAAAATAGAAACAAAATACGCTAAACTCCAGCATTCTGCACACAAAAAAAAGTAAATATTCAAACGTTAGACGTTAAGGACTTTGTATCCAGAGGCCTGCGATAACATGAAATATAACTTAAAGTCTCATCAGCTTTCACTCGCTGAACAAATGGAACGTTTTTTTCTTCCAAGAGATTGATTACAAGATAAAAATAAAAAACACCAAATAAAAAGATCGTTCCCTTTTTTTTAGATCTTTGGACGGTTAAAGCGTGGTTTCGCCAGGCTGGTGTAAGCCTTGGGCGAAAGGAGGGGATAAAAGTGCATTGTTATTGTTAGAGTACCTTTTGAAATCCGCACAAAAGGAGACATTCCCACCGCAGGAACAAATAGCTGATAAAGGACTCCTTCCCCTGCCTCATAAAACCTAATTCCATCAGGCCCGGGGAGGAATGATTTGCAAATTGCGCGTACAATGGTGAACCTGCCGGAACAGGTTAGTATCTCAAAGACCCGAATCATGTTGGCTGAGGAGTACTCTGGACTCCTTGACCTCCAAAAAAAGGCCCTTAAGAGCTCAATCTTTACTGCATCAAAAAAAAAACAAAGTGGGTTTTCTGGCTAAGAACCCCAAAATCTGCTGTTTCTGAGACAGCCCCGTCCTTTCATTCACTCAACTGGAAATGCGATCGCCCCAGGAAGAAGGATGCAAAAAGTGGGTTTAACGCAAAATATCATTTTGTCTTTGTTGGCCTTTAACCCCTTAAGGACAATGATTTGTCCTTAAATCCATTAAAAATAATGGATCGTGAGCCCGTTCGTGTACGGGCGTTGCCATGAAGGGGTTAAATGTATGGAAAGGACATACAGGGAACTGTTTTTAAGATGTAGTCGGTTCTATATTATGTAACGTATTCCTGACATAGACTAACTGTGTGTAGGAATCCATTTGTGGTCCAATGGTCAGGCCTCTGCTACTGTTGCTCTGGCACAATGCCTTGAGGTGTTGCTTTATGGCAGAAGTCATGATACTAAGACGTGTAGACACTGAGGGCCTTGGAGACCACAGCAAAAAAAAGACAAATGGCCTCATTTTAGGCTTCTTTTTAATGAAAATGCTACTCTAACGAAGCCCTTCTTTCAGAAGTAAAATTATATATATTCTGAGAAAAAAGTGATTTCCCTCCAAGTCAATATAGGCCGAGAGCCAGAAAAACAGGATAACATAACAGGTTTGCAAAGAAAACAGGTGTTTGAGAAAAAAAAATCCTTCAGAGGTTTAAATAAATAACTTATCAAAGAGTGCTTCGGGGGACAGCGGGAAGACGGAAGTATGAAGACGGAAAGGTTCCCATAACGGCCTAAACCCCAGAAAAAGAACACGGATCTCACGTATTAAATTAACGAGCGCTTGGACTGGTCGTAAAACCACGCATAAAAACAAAGGGATTGATTAAATCAATTACCAGAATAATTATTATAGCTCGGCTAAAGTGATAACCTGGCAGAATTATTATAGCTCGGCTAAAGTGATAACCTGGCAGATACTTTGTACCCCTGATTTAAATAATGATTTTTTAATAATAATATAATATAATATGCATATCTGAAAGAAAAACTTAAAAAAAGCTAAAAATATATTACCCTGGGTAAAAAAAAAGGTTTATGTTAAGAGAAATCCTGATTCATGGTGCTCAAAGTCATCGGCGTGAGAGTTGCCTTGCTTCGCTTTAAATTTATTTTAGAATTTTTAGCTAATTTTGATAATACAACCCCCCCAAATCCATACTATTCAAGTACCTCCCATCCCTTGTAATTTTATATCATATGAAGATAAATAATATCCCGAGAAGCTGTTACATTACCCATAAACTGCTTATATGACAGCGCCACCTATAGGCAGGGGATTGAAATACACAGTTATCGGATTATGCATATTACATTAGATTACGGTACAACAAAAACCCACCTGTATTATCCGCACCTTCAGTTAAATAATAATAATAATAATAATTAATAATAATAATAATTATTATTATTATTATATATAGCACCAGCAATGTATGCATCACTGTACACAATATATTTAAGGGTTTGACAAAACTATAATTGACGGACTAGGACAAACCAATACCCTAGGTAAAGCTCGCAGGTTTACAATCTACTGTAGAGTTAATTGATTGGGAGAAAACATAGTTATAGATAAAGCTTCCAGAGATAAAATCTCAATGTAACCCCGTAGGATTGTAACTCTTACCTTTTTTTTTTTAATGTCAGCTGGTCAAAGCTCACACCCCGGGTAGATATGAGTAAACGTGCCTTTTGTCAGCTATTTAGTCTATGAGTCTAATGGAAAGTTTTAGTGTTCTGTGTACAGGTACTGAGGGCCGCATGACTTCTGCTAGAATGTATGTGTGTCACCGGAGTAATCTGATTCCGTGTTAGAATGCACGGCTCTCCCAGTTAGCGAAGAATGTTGCTGAACTGGATGGGTAATTCCTGCTGGGATGTCTGGGACGGGTCGGGATGGGTGATGTCATTGCACCAGGTGTGCTTAATAATGGCTTTTTCTGGAATCAGTGGGCAAAAAGCCAGATAATCTCACCTTTGAGTTTTAACCCCTTGGTGGGATGTGGGCATGTCAGCAAAATTGATAATAGAGAACACAGCACACAAGCAGTTAACTCTATTGAGCTGACTTACAGCTGGGTGACCTGGCGCGTCCCCAAGGTGCATGGCTCATCACGAGGAGAGGATGGCAACCCAGGGCACAACCAGCTAAAACCCCTCCTGCTATTTTGCGTTAGAAAACATGCATTAGGGTGACCCAGCGGCCATTTTTTCCAAGACACATTTCACATGTTGCAGATCAGAACACGTAAAGCGCCCCTGTATGTGGAACGTGACCCAGAGACCCGGGGAAGAAGAGTTTAACCCGGGGAGTTCACAGTAATTTCCCTGCCTCCGGGCTGCCCGACCCAATCAACAACAATCAGCAACATTACAGCAGAGAGATAATTTAATGGCGAAGAAAAATCAGATGGATACATCGATGATATATTCACAAGGTGGGCTTTAATACAGCCCTTTAATCTTTAAATATCTTAATAAAGATGTATTTAGTGTATACAAATGTAGAAATATTTACAAAAAGTGATAGACTTGCTTTAATACACCATATATAATAAAATTATATATATATATATATATTGATATATATATTATTATTATATATATATAATAGGGCCATATACAAAAATATAGGCGAATATGATCAAAATGTGTTCCCAATATCCCTTTACCACGGCAAGGGAGCCAATTTTAACCCCTTCTGTCTTAGTTGTGCTGAATGGTAAATGTGTTTCATAATGTTACACAATACCGCGACTAACTAGTAAGAGACTGCCGTGTTACCAATCATCGGCAAACTGTCTGAAAGCCTGGCACGTATCCAATGTTATAATGGCACAAAAGATATGTTTTGATACATGAACTATTTTCACTTACTGGAAATAATGCAAAAAAGACTAATGACCTACAATAATTTAATTTAATAGTCTAATTAATGTTAAAAGTTTTAATTAAAGAACCGGTACCGACTTCTTCAAAGCTGCCGTACCCTGAACAGCGCATTTGGCTTTTGACAAGCGTTTGGCATTAGAAGGGGGCTCTTATCGGATTAGACTTTCACCGTTTAATCTCTTGATAGAATACGGCGTGGGATTTACGGGTGACACGGGGATGGCCGTCACTTTGACTTCAGTGAAGGACCGCACAATTCAGCAGAGAATGGCAGAATGTCAGTAACAGAGATGGGCGCTTAAAGGGAACCCCCCGCTTTATTATCATCAGTATCATAGATTAATAATATTGAGGTTTTTTGTATCAAAGCAAGCAAGCATAAGAAAATGCACCATTTTTGACTCTGTATATTTGCTATATGTATGCATTTTTAATGCATAGAAGCTCAGATGTGTGGCATGAAGCTGTGAAAGTAGCATCACCTAATCAATTTCCCGTCCTGCATTCCTCTCCCTTCTATTCTACTCCAGACTTACAAAGGTAGCCTGAACCAATCAGCAGCGTCTTAACAATAGGGGACGAATTAATGGGGAGGAAAGTATAGTCCATATATATTTAATTATATATATATATATATATATATTAATATATGGTAAGTTAGCCTAAAGCTGGTCAAAAAGTTTTGGGGTCACCCAGAAATGTCGTCAGGCACAGATGGGTTATGTTGCAACTGTTATCACCTTGTTTAACCATGAAGACCTCAATCTTTTGATCAGTTAGTATATATATATATAGTATATATATATATATACTCTCACTCATAACCATCCTGTAAACACTGTTTATTATTATTATTATTATTATTATTATTTAGTGAAGTAATTAGGCCAGTGGTGCCCCCCCTCCCAGTGTGTCTCTGGCCCAGCAGCAGCTGCAGTCCCTGAAGAGTGAGTTCAGAAACATTTAGATTCTTTTCAGAATGAGAGTAGTAGATACACGGTACAGACACCCAGAAGAAGTGGTAGAGGCCAATACAGTGAGGGTATTAAACATGCACAGGGTAGGCATATGGCTCCTGAGTCTAAGACGAGACCAACGACTGATTAAGGTCTTTACAACAGGACACCCCCCGCTCCGTATATCATACACATGAATCATGTTTTTTTCCAGCGTACAATTATTTATTTGTACTTTGCCAATAATCTGTTTTCTGCTACAATAAGGGCAGACAAACATTCTGTCTCCTCCCTGGAAAATATCTCGTCTTCCATCAAACACCACAGACGCTTGCCAGCAATGATTCATTTTTAATGGCGATTCTGAGACAAATCACTTTTGACGAGTTGGGAAAGTTAACTTGTTCCGTGATGGAGAGGCCTCTGCGCTGTGGTCATGTGACACAAGGAGGGGGCAAACACGTTCTTACCCTGTAGTCATGCTTCCTAACATGCCATATCTTGGTTATTTTGTGTGGTGGAATGGCTTTGGGTTCCAACGTCACAAGGAAGTCAGTACTGGTGATCTCCATGCGCCAAATGACCAAATCCAAGCCCAGGATCTCTGTAGGACAAGAAGAACGGAAGGGTTCCTTGCACCTGTAATTTCAGGTAAGACTCCGGTATTCTATGAAAGGTGACTGCGAGTGATGTGTAAAGACGCAGGATCACGGTGGAAGCTACGCGCGGCCGCAGATCCCTTTCTTGTGGGATCTATAAGCCCTCTCGTATAATGCAAACACAATACATGGATGTGAGGGATTGTGCCCAAACAGACTGGCTCTTTGTTAGCGAGGGCAATAAAATGCGGTGTAAATTATAGCTCCCCAGACACCTCTGTAGATTATAAGTGATAATTATTATTTTGGGAGAAATCTAAAAATTTGAAAAATAAAGCACTCGTTCCGAAAGTGCAGGATCAGCACTGACACAAAAATCCTGAGTTACGTGACGGTGATTAATCAGTCTGGCGCTTCTCTCACCCTCCCTGCAATAAGAACAATCGAAAAACATAAGGGCGAGTTCTATAAGAATATATATTTGTCTGCTTATCGATAAAATCCAGTACATTGGGAAAAACCCTGCTTTTATATCATTTGTTCCAATAAACTCCCTTTATCTGCAGACCTGGAGGCGGCCATCACTGTCAGTCGTGTGATATTTTGGGTGACTTTCCTGCCCAAACACCGCACTGAGCTGATGCTTTATGGCAATGCTAATGATGTCAAAACAGTTCCCCTTTAAATAAACAGTCATCCAGTATGTGTATACACACACGCGCACGCACATGCGCACGCACACACGCACGCACACATACTATCGCTAGCTAAAAAAATCAAGCAGAGTTTCCCTAAAAAAGACCATGGCCGCACAAAATAAAATAAAAAGTCCTTCCTATAAATATTCAGGAAAGCTGATAATAGAATAGCTGCTGCTCTGCAAGACAGATGAGTTTCAGTTCATTTTGCTTTTCATCCCCCCATTAAAACACTGATAGATTCCTCACCTTGTATAAGTGTAAAAATGAATATTAAAATATTAATAAAATTGAATTTTTTTTTAAACTTTTTACTGGGTTTTGACACTCATTAAATTATCCTCGTAAAAGTGTGACTTGTATTCCACGCCCTTCACTGTCCCTTTAAATGTATTTCGATAAATTACAGAGAAGCAACGGTATTCTTACCAACGATATGGGGAAGAAACGAAGAAGAAAAAGAAGAAAAAAAAGAATATATTCCCGAAATAAGACGTGTGGAGGGCACACAGAACCGGGGGAGCTTATAGTTCACCTGCCTTAATCCTTACTAAGTCTGTCGGGGAGGCAGAAGACGTGGCACCTCTGATTTAATTACTAGTTGTTGGCACCGTAGGTGATGCTGATTCATCCAAACGCAGGACTCGGTTGTAATGCTGTCCTTAATTCACTTCTGACATAGAGAGCCCGGCGTAAGAAACATTAAATACGGAATGTTATTGTCGCTACAAAGACAACGCTCTGACGGGGGGGCTCTTTCTGACGGGCAAACAGAGAAGCATTGTTTTTATTTTATTTTTGGATGCCGATGGCTGGACGTGGAGCGAGGATCGTCTCACTTAGATCAAGGAAGTCTGTTTGCTTTGCAAATCACAAAGAAATGTGCTGGCTAAGCTCGGATCAGGCATAAAGGATGAGGAAAGGAAACAAAATAATAAAAAAATATATATATAATACAATTACAATAATGGCGGGTAGCTTCGGGTTGGACAATTTCTTTGATTTGAGAAGATGTATGGCTTCAGTAAATATACAGATCACATCGCATATAAATCATAGGAAATGTTTCTCAGCCGCAAAAGAAGAAAGAAAAGAATAAAAGTTTTTGATGGATTTTAGGACTAGTTATTGAAGGTGACGACACGTTTTTTTTTGCAGGAATATTACCGTATTGGCCAGAATATATGCCGCATTATATGCCTATAATCGGGGTTTAGTGCAATTCGTATTGCCCGACACCTGGGACATGCAGTTCCGGGCGCCGGGCGGGTGTTTTTTTTTTCTTTCTCATTTATCCCTGCTGCAGGGTAAGCAGCAGGGTTAGGATCCAGATCCCCCGCAGCGCTGCAGGAGACCTGGATCCTCCCCTCCGGCAGCCGGTGGACCTCTGTGCGATGCAGACAACCCCCACTGCTGCCGGGGGCTTCTATAACAGAGCACCGGTGTGACATAACCTTCCGGTGCTCCACCACAGAAGGCCCGGCAGAAGTGGCGAGCAGCGGCAGAGGTTGTCTACGCTCATCGCGCAGACGTCCACCAGCTGCCCCCGTTAGACACCAGGGAGTCTGGGGATGCGTTGGTAAGCAGAGTGCCATTTCTGGGGGGGCGCCGAGGGGGGCATATCTATAAGTAAGGTGCATTATGAATTAAGGGGGACTATTGGTTTTTCCAAATTTCTGTTTGTATATAATATATGCTGCATAATAGATACCAAAAATGTTAAAATACATGTATTCCTGTTCATACTGTTTTACTGTTCCACTGTTTTTCTTTAAAATAGCACCAAACTTTAAGGATGTGGCCCATCATCGAGCCAATACGGTATTCCTTTAATAACCCGTCAACATGTTTTTAGGATTCCAAAAACTAGGGAGCGTATAAGTTCCTAAAAAAGGATTGTTGTGGGTCAATTCTTACCCCAGACGTTACACAGGTACCCCCTGAAGACCCTTTCCTATAAGGCAGCTTATGCTCTATTGCAATGGACCCCATTGTTAATTAATGTGACGGTAAAGAAGCGTTAGGAATTAGACAGCCTGTTAAATATATTGCTATCCCGAGAGCTGCCACCAAGTACAATGGAAGCAATGACATTCATCTTGGGGGGGGGAGGCTTATTAAATCATGACACCTTCTTATGTAAATGAATGTATCTTGGGTCACACAACCACCATTCAGTAGAGAAAGCCCTGCCATATGCGTTAGCAGCTATATTGGTTTGAACCTGATGATCCCCCGTTATTGAGAGGGCAGCAGGTCCCTTTAATAAACGAATGTCTCTTAAACCGACCTCAGATCCCATCTGGAAACAACAATGAATGCCACCTGATGATTTAGAGAACCATTAGATATTCTTAGACATTTTCAGTTCATGAGCAACAACTTCCCTGGCCAACCTTCGGCCACCGGATCATGGGAGTTGTAGTTCATAAATAATTGCTGATCCAAAAGTCATCATTAAATGACCTGGAACTTCTCGAGGCAGCTGCTGGGGCTGGACGAGTCCTGCCTCGCGTGAGTAGAACAGGTAGAATAAGCGGACACTCAGCAGCCCTTCCAAATGCTTCCCAATTTCTACAGAAATACTGTAGATATAAAAACTTTCCACCATTTTCTCTTTCCTGCACGCGTAAAAACATTATCGGTCAACCTTGAAGTTTCTGGGACCACTAATGGTCCACCGAGGACGGTTCAAACACAGAAAGAAACACAGAATTTGACGGCAGATAAGAACCATTCAGCCCATCTAGTCTGATCACTTGTCATTGGTCTCGTCTTAGATTTAGGACAGACATCTACCACATCTGCTGGGAAGCTGTTGCACTTATCTACCGGAAAAATTAAGACGTACTTCACATGCAAGCCCCTTGGTCCTCTAGTTTTAGTTTATTATGTCTACATTGCAAGCTGCTGTCCTAGTTATTACCCGATCCTGAATTTCTGCAGTCAGCGGTAATAAGTCGTTCCCTGATGGGTAAATCTCCACTAAAGCGGCGCAGCTCCCTGGCACCAAAACTCACAGAAATCCAGGAAGAATAATATAGAAAGACGTCTAAAAATACCGGGCCGTCAGGGGAACAAAAACCGAACGCCTCCCCGCCGACCCTGCGCGATCACGCAGCATAGCGATGTCTTTTCATTTGGTACTTTAACCGCAGCTAATCTGGGGGATAAAACAGTGAAAACAAAGTCCAATTTACAAAAAGAGAAGGTGGGCAAATTAGGTCAAATACTTAAAAAAAAAAGAATTCCTGCATGTAATGTGCTAGACTGGTGTCAGAAACGTGATCGTTCCTCAATAGCCCAATGGCAGTGAAATTATATGTCTGCGTACAAATACATATCTATTTACGAGGCGGAATTACTTCCCAGTAAATAATATCAGTTTGGTTGGCAGCCAGTCTGCGCGACTCGGTGTCACCGGCGGTAATGCCAGCCTCGGGTTTCACTCGTGTGTATTTTGCGAAAATAATTAGTTATAAAAAGAGACAACATTGCGTGCATTCTTTTCTTTCATTACGCGGAACGCTATTGTTCTATCGAAAGAATGCCCGACACGCTAGGCGTCCAAGCCTCAGCCGCTGATAGGAAGACTCTGCTTTGGATGGAATGAATCGAGGACCCCATAAAACAAGACGTTGAGAATTTAAGGCACTGCTGGCGCTTAAAGGGTGCGATTTCCTTGGCACTTAATACACAAGGCATTTTTCTCTTGGCCCGTAATCCGTTCTGTGGAGAACCATAAATATCCAGCAATCCACCTGGTGCCAGGGAATGCCGGGCAGGGAAAGGAGTCCAGATTAGTTTGGGCTCTGGAGGCGCCTCGCTCTCTAATCACAAAGGAAAAGTAGGGGGTGGGAGTCAGATTTAGAGAACAGATTAAAAACAACGGAGGAGAGATTGGGGGCCGTTTTATATCATTTACAAAGGCATAAGACCCTTTCTACACAAATATAAAAAATATAATATATATATTATATTTATTGGCTTTTATCTTCTTTTGACAAATAAATATCATTTTTATTTTTCTGATATATACTCACTTAAAAGGTTTAGTGGTAGAAAGGCACATATAGATGTACGTGGATACATTTTAAATTTTACTTTGTTTAAACCTTTCTCAATTTAGGGAGTTGTCCTACTTTTTAACCTAAATACATACATTTTATTGTTTAAATTGGGTTTGTGAGGCTCCTACGTCAGACAAGACTTGAATAATCTGTACGTTACGGATATGTTAGACATGACGGATTATGTCTATTCCAATAAAACAAGGCCTTATGACCCGGAACGAGGCCAGCGTCACAGAAAATGCACAGATCCCCGTGTCGGACATGGCCATTGACACAAGAATCTATACTATTGGCGTAAATGAAATGTATCACTGACTGTCAATTCCATATTATTGGATTCTGGCCCGAGGCCGGCCCTCTGTTTGGCACTATGTACATGGAGAGGTCTGGACAACTAACTTCAGAACCAAAGAGGCAAAACCTAAAATCAAATATATTTACTCTCAAGCCACATCGCTATACATTCAAACACACATATCACTCTTAGCCACACTTCCCAACATTCAAACTATTTTCAAACTGAAGCTCGCAGTATTCTCCAAAAAGCCCTCAAAACACCCATAAAAACTCTCAACCATATGCAACAATATTCAGCCACAAACACCACACACAACCGCCATTAGTCATTTTAAGGTAGTTTCTTTAGAAAATGACAGATAACCGATACTTGGATGTAATTAATAAAACGGAATGTCACGTTAACGTTAAGATGGGTTCTGTTCGTTTTCAACTGAAATATAACTCTACTCCCTAAAGCTGAGCCCAATTATCTCCAACTGGAGTATAATGGATTGCAAGCTCTAGGACTCTTCTTCAGCGTGTTATGGCTCACATGGTAGAACTTTATCCATACAGTACTGGAAATAACTCATTACCTATCAATAGTCCTTTTCTCTTGAGACTCAGGGCTCCATTCTGAGACAACTGGATATTGACAGTAGAGGAGAACAGCTAATTAAGTTCTGTGAGACCAGCACACTCCCCACACATCAATGTTTAGGACGCATAGTCCCTCTTCGGGACCCGAATCCCGATTCCATCCTCAGATCTCCCTTCTTTTCAGTAGCTCGGAATATTTGCTGGGTTCTACAGCCGGGACACAATCAGTTATATGGAAAGCGGCCAGTTTCCTGGGGTCTTTGCGTTATCCATACACGGTTCTGTATTATAGTCAACGGTGGATGCAATGGCAAGCGCCAAACCTCCAGGTGGCGCTGCTACACAGGAGTATATATTCTTTGTTAAGAGGGGTACTGGGGACCCTTACTTTTTTTCAAATTAATATAGCTTTCTTTTTAATAGAATTCTTCTGCAAAGATATATTAACTGCCAACTTGGCCATTAGTGAAAAAGGGGCGATAGAGGATACAATTACAAAGTGCTATCAACACACAATGGCTATTTTACATTATATTTTCATTGGGTTTTGGGAGCATTTGCCAATAAATGATGACAAGGCAGTGCATATAAACTCCCACTGAATACACAATGCGACCACAAATGAGCTTTCCCAATAAATAAATGATCATATTTACAATACCTCCATTAGCCAGCGGCTCTATAAGTAAACCAAATGGCCAGGATGTGCAAGAAACAAAATTATTCAGCAAAAATATTCAGGACAAATTCATTAGAACCTCCCTTGTCATATATTCACCAGAAATCGATTCAATTCAAGCTGAGATGTATAGGCCGGGGCTGGAACCTCTGATTCATAATGTCTTCATCTTGGGCCGAGTGTTAACTCTCTGCATTATTTTCTGTTGATCAGCTCAGGCAGTAATGTGTGGGGAATTTTATGTTGCAGATCAACACAGAAAGTCTTAAAGTCAAGCGTATCACATTTCTTAGGTCAAAAGAGTGTTTATGGAGACCGTCAGAGAAGAAGGATGAGACAGACCAGAGAACGTTCGGAATTCAGAAGCTCTTTGGTATCTGCAGAGACGGCGCCGCTTCCAAAGCCGACTTTTTGCCGAACTATGGTTCCCAAGTTGTTCCGGTAATGATCGTCCGGCCATAGGCTAGAGCAAGGGTGTCCAACCTGCGGCCCTCCAGCTGCGGCAGGACTACATCTCCCATAATGCTCTTTCAGCTAAGGGGCTGGGTGATGAGTATGGGGGATGTAGTCATGCAGCAGCTGGAGGGCCGCTGGTTGGACACCCCTGGGCTAGAGTATGATGATCACTTTATATGCCACACAAAAAAAGACTTCTGATCATTTATAGGTCATAAAATAAACAGTCCATACGTTACACTGACATTAGTTATTAAGTATTTTTGTTGCACAAAGTCTGTCACAATGTATTTTCTATTAAATGTAGCAAAATCAAACAAAAAGTCTTACATGCGGTAATGGAACACATTTTCTACATAAGGACATTAAAGCTATGGAGTCCACACTGATTTTAGCACAGAAGAGTACATAAAGTGACAGCAGCGTCACACAAGAATGAAGTTGGGGTTTTTTTTGTTTTTTTTTCGTTGCAGTAGTTGATACAGATACATGAAGAAGAAGAATAAAGCAAGGATTCTGAAGGATTCTCAAGGATTCTATTAAGTTCTAATTGGCATCAATTCAAACAAGTCACCATCCAGAAACCGTGTGAAGGGTTAATAAGGGTTAACGTTCCCCATGTTTTCCGGTTCAGCTCATTTACAAAACTCTTCCATGTTCTAGCAGAATTAAGGTACATCTCACGAGATCTATAGCGCTTTCCACACCAACCATGCCCGGCCACAGAGCCATTCGTTAGCTGGACGCTCCCTCAGGGGAAATTCAATGCAGACAATGATTTCCGCACGTGTATTTCCAAGCTCCGCAGCGTCAGAGAAAAGCTTATTAAATAGTAACAAACCTAATAGTTTACCCCATAGAATTGCCCGGGACACTGTATTACATAGAAGACCTGTCCTCTCGTGAGATCCCTCTGTATTTCATTCTAATTTCAATAGCAAGATATGGCAGAAGTCCACAAAGATGTCACGTTTAACCTTCTAATATACATGGCGGGTCTACCTTATATACACATCGGGCAGCAAAGCGTGAGATCTTTCTATCACTAATGGCTCCCAGTGGACCGGTCCCATTAATGGATGGAGAGGATGCACAGGCAAAGAGCGTGGAGGATCTTACTCATCGGTTTAATTGAACGGATTTTGGTGCAGAGTTCATAGTGACGCGCACACAATTACAGTGATGGAACGTCTTCCCCCGAGGCACTCATTGGCATCTTTTTTAATCAGATGAATGGGACAGTTACATGATCCACCATAAAACATTACGTCTGCCTTTCCGAAAGGGGTCACCATCATCTCCCCGGGAAACAAAAACACTCACGCATTTGAGGGATGTGAACATTATTCCTCGACGGATCAATCTACTCGTTTGGGCTACAAACGAGTTGTGGAGAGACACAAATTACAGCAAACGGTCAATGCTAATCAATTGAGAATCTTCCGCCCTGGCCATGGAATTTCAGACGGACGGCAAGTCCCCTAACTGGGCGCGATCCCCTTTCATCTAGAAAGCCGCGATTGTACCTGGATTAAAAGATAAGCCTGCCCGGCATTTCATTACCACTGAACATCTAAGCATTCTTATCGCTGAAAGGGTGTTTGTAATAGAACAAAGAAAGAAAAAAAACAATAATTATAGAATATGATGTCATATATATATATATATATATATCCACACAATCTCTCTACCAGGTGTCCCAAAATTTCCCAAATACATCCCACACCACTTGACGATTCAGCTGTGAAGCGTTTAGTTCCCTTCTTTATGGTCGTTTATGTGTTCAGGTTGAGTATGTCTTCATACCTGCGCGACCCATCACGCGACAGGCACGAGATGGGATTTTCTGATAAGAATTCTGGCGGAGGCCGCGGGTCGCCCGTAGGTTAAGCGTACTCTGCAGCACAAGGAGATACTGCCAGCGTTTGTGATATGATCTCATTTATGTTTACACCTGAATGGCGATTAGAGCGGTTTTTCATGTCCGTCGAGAGATTCCCTCCCTCCCTTTTAGAGCTCGGACCGTATAATGAAAGAGTGAATCTGCCGGCCACTTTCAGCTCCGAACAGCCCGCTCTCCAAAGTCTAGAGCCGTGAATCTCACTCTTGTTTCTTCCTGGGTAAAAAGCAGAAAAATAAGCAATTCTGAAGAATATCACCACGTTATCACAAGTTGGCGACGTCGTCACATTTTAGGTGCAAGGAACCATTAAGGATTTATTTGAAGAAGAAAAAAAAAGACTTCCAATGTGTCTCTTGGCTAATTGTGAAAGGGAGGGAACCGTAAATTCCATGAAAAAAATAACGCATGGGGAAAAATACACAAGAAAAAAAAAAACGTTCTGGACAAATTCAGCCTGGAGACACACGGGGGCATTTCAGTCCACGCTGTATGATACCTTAAAATAAGACATTGTTAAAAAGGTATATAAAATATATAAAAAAGTGATGTTCAGGTTATTTCTGAATCAACTGTCACCCTGACTCCTAAAATATTCCATTTATTTTACTACAATGAAGCGATGAAGCTAAAGAACGCATTGACACTCAGTTTGTGCCGCTGTCGGCCGCCATGATTTTATTTAATTACAGCCATTTCTGTTTGGGGTGTTTTGTTGGATTAGAGATCTGGATATAAGGAATCCTATCATTACCTAAATTACAAAGCTACGTAGAACACACAAAGAAGATCGCGTTTTCCCCACAATTGTATGGGTCAGATGGGTAAATAGCATTGTTTGGCCAAAAAAACTCTATAATTTGCGTAAACAGGAAATTTATGTTGGCACCATAATAGCTAGACGGGCGATTGTGGTCCTTGTTGACTTTTTCTGGAATATTTCTGTTAAATAAGCCGGAATCGACTATTTTGGCATCCGGTTCCTCATATCGGATTAAACATGTTTTCGTTATAGGTTGACCGCATGCCCTGGATTTTCCGCTGAAGACATATGGATAGTGCCTGGTGTCCCGGCCGGCCTTTTCTCACACGGTTGCCTGTTGGCAATTCCTGGTTTAATGAAAACCCTCGTAGAAGAGCACGCAAAGGAATTGAAAGAATCAAGAAGATAATTTAATAAAACTTTACACAAATGAACTCTTTTTGTGGACAGCTAATCCATAAATGTATCTTACTGTAAATAGTTGGAAGAATTGCCTTGGGGTCATTATTGAATCTGTCCTGTCTTTCACGGCTTACATCCAATTAATCTTCAAAAACCTGCTTCCTACAACCTTCCAACGCGTCTCGCATTCATGAGACACAAGAGGGGCTCTCCTATCACAACCACAGTAAAACCCGGTCTCATCCCTGCATCCTGTACAATCCATAACAGTGTCGATACAAGACCCATCTACTGGCTATGGGATCCGTTACAATGTATATAGAGGACCAGCACATTCTGTAGCGCTATTACAATAGGGGGGGGAAGTGATCAATAACCTTAAAACTGACCACAACATTACCACGTACTCAGAGATATAGGTACAGAAGGAGAAGGGGACCCTGCTCTTGAGAGCTTACAATCTATTAGATCCAGTCTATACCGCTGGGGCCACCAATAACTTTAACTTCATATTCTCATTCACTTCTTGTCAGCAGACAGCTCTGCACATCACCCGGTTCATCCATTCTCATTACCGCCTCAGTCTGCAGAGCGTCTCTAGCTCCGGTGTCAATACATTCAGTGAACACAAGTGAACGCAACGTCGAGCCCAAACCACTCATATGCTCTTCTCTAATCCCTATTGCATCATCCCACTCATTGTCTTGGAAGAGCCATTCATACATAAACGTCATTCATTTGTCTCGACTTAATGCTTCAGCTTCATTCATAACCAAGGTGTCATAAAGTACAAAAAGGAGACATTTTGGAACCAGTTTTTAAGGTCTAAAGCTGTACTGTACGGAAGCTTTTACTTTACTGAGAGGGCAGTTGATAAGTGGAACAGCCTCCCAGTAGAAGTGGTAGAGATTACTACAGTAACATATGGCTATGCTGAATAAAGCAGCTGTCGTCACTGATCGCAGACTCCTGTAACATTGCGTCCTCATTCTTGCAAAACGTTTCACAAAATCAAAAACACGCAGGGGCATTTGTTTGCATTTTTATCCAGCTTTTCGGTTGTTGTTTTTTTTCCACCCCATAACACAAAGGTGGACTGCCCAGGGTATCTTTTATATATATGATGAAATATATGTGCAACCTTGGACCCTACAATGACGGAAACAAAAACAACACAGCATTTTAATACCTGAATCCCAAAGGGTTAAATCCCAGCTTCCAATGTTTGACTTGCATTGTTTCCTTTTTTTTAGCATCGCTCACCACTTAATCATCGTGCTTTTCCTGACCCTTCATTACTATTATTTGTTGATTATACAGTGCGGCTGAGTGTATAATATTCTACTCTACATACTTCTGACAGTGTTCAATATGACTACACAAACAATCGATACCGACACACAAAGCGTGATTACACGGCTAAGCATCAAGCACAAAAGCAAACATCACGGAGCAAAAGACTGGCTGGGACTTGGCGACTAAATACTGAACTAACAGTTTCTGCCCTGAAGAAGACCAGAAAGGGACAGACTCGCCAAAGAATTGTGCATATAAAACACTGTATAAGTACCTCAATATCCATTCTTTAAAAGGTTAAAAATATAAGGAACTTACTTTAGGGAGAAGCTGCAGCTTCAGAGGATCTACATGCAAGATAAACACCAACTTCTCCACTTAACAGCAATTACAGTGACATACGATATAATCAAGACCGGGGTGAGAATGTGATGTAAGATGTATCAGCATACGATAGGACAGGATTCCATTCATGGTAACATGTGACCCTCATCAAGTTTATTTCTCGATACACCAGCCGAGTTCAGAACGCTCGCAGGTGCCGGGGGCCGAGTTCAGATGGCATGTTACGTCCAATTATATTTAATTAATACCCAAGGTTATAAATCTCAGCCGAGTTCAGATGGCAAGTTACGTCCAATTATATTTAATTAATACCCAAGGTTATAAATCTCAGATGGCTACCCGGGAATTGTCACATCTGCAACTTTGTAGTTTTTGGTGCGGATTCGCAGCTCTTTTGTTGAAAACCTCACTAAATCCGTAGACTTGATGGAGAGAAACCGTCCAGCCGGCTACATGGAGAATTGGATTCTAAACATTTAGGATAAAAAAAGAAGATTTTTCTGCAAATTGTTACTCGTAACGGAAAGCAAATGGAAGCCCGCGGCATCCAGGTTATCATTTCCTTAAAGCCAATTTTGCCGCATTAAACATACGCAGCCAGAGGACGGAAAAGCCGGAACCCTGCTATAGTTTTCTTTAGCGCATAAAGTCCGACCCTAAGTGCACTCTCAGGGAACATCTGAAGATAGAAATTGCTCTGCAGGTTTGATGAGCTTGGCAAATTCAGGCTAAACATTCTGTGTATTTTTATCCTTGTCCTCATGCCAATGCTGCCAACCGTGGAAAGCTTAGTTACTGCAAGAGGAAAGCTAAAAATATTAGGATTGCCAATTGAAACATTAAGTAAAAAGTGATAAACACGGTTATTTGGTGCAGAAGAAATATTGTGCTTGCCACGGCCTAATGCTCTGAACGGTTCCTATACGGTTCTCTCGCTCAGCTACTAACTACAGCTACATAAAGTCACCGTTTTATAGTTACATAAAAGGCCGCGTCTGTTAAGAAAAGCATGCTCCGCATTTAACCCCTTAATGACAAAGCCCGTACATGTACAGGCTCAAAATGCATCTTTTTCAATGGGTTTAGGGACCGCCCATTGTCTTTAAGGGGTTAAAGAATCTCTTATTCCACTGGTTATTGCGTACGTTTTTTGTATTTATTAAACATCATCCCTGGAAACTCTCTGGGTTTGACCTGGAGTCTCAGGGTGAAGCCCGGATGGCTTGGGTCTCAGAGTCGGTTTCTTCTCTCTGTCTGGGAAGGGGAGTGTCTTGTGGCCACGCCTTCTTATTAAAGGTCCTCTGAGGCAAACCCCGCCCATGTGTACGGCTAGCCCTGTTTCTACATGTAGCCACGGTCCCAGAAGAAGCTTCAGAAGTTCCCAAGTATGGCGATAATTTCTCTTGAATTATCGAACAAATACAGTGGTTTGGGTGATTTTTATTGTTCTAGAGTTAAAGTTTCAGAGAAAAAAATTGATACTTCAGTTATAGAATTAAAAAAATATATATATGAGATGCGGGTTTTGGCCCCTTCTAAATAATAAGCATAGACGAATTGGCCATGGTTTAGGAAATGGGCCAGTGACTGGACAATTATATCTTACTTATCATTACGAGATTTGTTTCCCATCAACAACCCCAACAAACAAACAGTGCGGTGGAATCTACTTCGCAAATCACATTAGAGATCGACGACCGACAGCCATGACAGAGCGTTCTCCACGATTTATGAATGACAGACAGCGAGTGAATGTGATTGCTTTGCAACCGGCTCCCTTAACAGCGAGACGGATGACCCCGGTGATGGAGAGAGAGACCCCGGTGATGGAGAGAGTGACCCCGGTGAGGCTACAAAGCAGACGCCCTTCCCTAAGAGGTCTCCACTCAGTAGGAAAGTGAGGATTATGACCGACCGGTGCCAGATTTCATCTGACAGCATCCCGTGAGCTCCCGCTGGTATAAGTTACTTGCTATCTAGGTCAATTTCAGAAGGAAGAGAAAAATTACATCTTTTGTGACCACCAAGAGAGGATCAGAGGGAAAGGGTAAAAACTCTGTATTTTATGAGCCGGGGGATTTCCATAAAGGAAGGATCGGACGCACGGTGCTTGTTATGTCGCCTGGAAATAATTGATTATTCAGTTCAACAACCCATAGCTGCAGAGTAAGTCAAATGTTCCAGGAAAGCATTCGTCTGCCGCTACCTTCACCCTGGGCTGCCTTTCATCCAACTGACCCCCGTCCCAGATGATGAGTTCACGGGGCTCCGGAGAGCATCCAAAATCAGCACATGGGGCGTATTCACTAAATGGTGATGTAGGTGACAACACAGAATGAGATAGATTAACGCTCTTGGGCAGAATATGGTCTGGTCTTCGGCGCATGTGGTTTTTGTTTTTTCTGTAACAACAATAAATGGCGAAGAGTTTGCTTTTCAGGTGCATCCAAGTAAAACAACAGCTTCTCGGCAGACACAGCAAGCTGCCGATAGTATTTATATTACTCGGACCTGAGGATAAAATGCACAGACAGGGGCGAGGTGTGACCACTTGCCCATGTTTACAGGGGTCTGACGGACCTCCGATTTGCACAGAAGTGAATATAGTAACTTTTTCTGCCAGGAAAAGTTACTATATGCAATGTCATAATTTTTGAGGAAAGATTAACTGATTTGTGTAAAAATAAGTCAGCAACGTTAATTTGTAACCTAACGCGTAGATTACGTTGTGAGAGCCAAACTAACTGCTTCCTATTAATGAGGAGTTTAATTATGTGTCATATTTGTGTCTTTGTTACAGTTAAAATAAGCAATGTATCCACTTTACGAGTATACCAAGGAAGCACCCATTTGAACTTCCTGTTCTCGCGATCTGCATGATTATTCCTCCCCATTAATCTCTCTATCCCCTGTTGTTAAGTGCCCTGTTGTTGCTGATTGGTTCAGGCAATTGAATTTATACAAATCTGATCGACTAAAATGGGGTTAGAAATATCTCTTTTTCTTCCGGAGGATGAAAATGTTACTATGTTAAGTAATATTTCAATGTACTTTATTTTATTTTGGGTTTGATGGGGTTAAATTATGCTTAAACAGTTGACTACTTAAATTATTCAGCATTATTTCTCATAAACCCTCTATTTTACTGAGTAAATAATAATACCCATCTGTTCCTCCTACAGAGAAGTGTCGCTGACTCACGCGGCATGAATGAATAATGCCACCAGAAACGGCATAACCTCTGCGTGGCAGCCGCTGCCGATGAAGAGCGACCTCTATGCCGGTGCCGGAGCCAATCAAACGTAAATAACATTAAAAGTTGGGTTAAAACTGATGTTAACGGAACGTCCTTGTGTTTTTCCACATTCATTGTAATTGATATAATGAAGACCCCCCCCCCCCGAGTGGCATAGATAAAGAGCCACCAGATGCAGTACTGAAACCAGCCACTAGGGGCAAATGCACAAGAACTGTGTTGGATAGCAGGTTGTCTTCTACCCCATAGGCACCCAAACAGCAACTGTAGGGGGCAGGAGGGCCAAGTATATGCCCCTCAATTTCTTGATCCCACCACTCATTTAAAACTATCGATTTTGTATTATTGGCCTCTCTGTGCTTTATAAATATTAGTTTACCCCAAATAAGCTTTCGTCTTCTAACCTGAATGTTATAATTCTTCATGTTCCCAGCGCTAAAATTCACTACACGCATTGTTGATGTTTTGTTAACTTTTTCTCTTCTTTCTTCGAATCTTGGTTAAATGTTTATCTATTATTCATGAGCTGCCTAAAAACGCAGTACCCATAACCACTCCGCTGTAAGCTCGCCACTTACGCGTTTTCCGATCCGATTGGTTTCCGTAGCGATAACGTAGCATATTTTTCTGTGTTTGTTTAAATCTGTTTTAACATTTGGCTCCGGAACGAACGCAGAGAAGCTGTTCTACACTAACGCATCGCTAAAACAATAATAATGTATCTTAAATAATTGTTAGGTAGCTTAATCCCCGCAGATTTCTCATCTGAGATTTTACTTTTTTTTTCTCTTTTCATGAAAAAATCGGAATTTTTAACTCAAGAAAAGAAAAAAACGCCCTGAATGCATTGCACAGGGTCAAACCCTTTTAAAATATATTAAAGGGATTCTCCAGCCATCATATAAACATCAATGCATATGAAAGCTGAAAGGTCCCATTAAATATCTGTGGTATCCCCCCCATTTACATTTGCCCCTTCCTCTGCCCCCCAGCTATTTTCTATGCATTTGTTCGGCTCTAGCACTGGCTAGGTGGATGCTTCACGCAGCCAATCAGCGTCAAAAAACATCAGACCATGGAGGAGGAGGGAAGCTGCAGTGCTGCAGCTTCTACCTCATGCCAGTGCTATATTTTAACATGCATTCTTCCTTACTGTGGCTGTAAGGGGCATTTAAACTGCCCTTTAAAAGGGGCTATTGTATTCTGTAATTTGTTGACAATTAGCTATGAGCTGTCTACCTGTCCAATACTCTGACTGCCAAGCGGTCTATTTTCCCGTAAAAAGCACCGGTTTGATGGATTTCTGCCATTAGAACGGATAAGTGAAATTCTCAGGAAAAATGATATCTGACATTTAAATAAAAATGAACATTCAGGGACATTTCACGGCCTGCAATAAGGCATTTTGCATATTGCGGAGGGAACTTCCAGTCTATTATTATCACTCGTCATTGATAAAAAGTATCTTTCTAGGAAAGCTTAATCTCTGATTTTTTCAATCCCGTATTAAGGCAAACTGTCTGATATCTCTAATAACTGGGATTTTCCTACTAAAATACAGAAGAATTACAGACGGCAGCTTGGCGTCCCTGAGACCCCCTTCTAAAGACCAATGCATATTAAAGGACTCAAAGAATACTGATATGCATATAATCTTGCAGATGCCCTCCTCCTTTGTGGTCCAACAATGCTTGCTACTGATTGGTTGTTTGAAGCAGCCAATCAAAGGTTTCTGTGCATGCGCATGGGGGTCTGAACAGACTCTACCTGGAGTGTTGCATTGACATGAAACTGGTTAGCACGAACTCTAGATGAACAGTTTGTGTTCCCGCAGTGTTACTTAGTCTTTTTTTCTTTTCCAGATGTACGCTACCGTTCAAAAGTTTGGGGTCACTTTGAACAGTCCTTATTTTTTGAAAGAAAAGCAAATTTTGTCCATTAAAATAACATGAAATGGGTCAGAAATGCGGCGCAGACAGGGTTAATGTTAATGGCTGATGAAACGAATTATGTTACAGCCAGAAATTCCGTTGTTTTCCATGAAAGTGACCCCAAACTTTTGAACTGTAGTGAAGAAACTCTGCGGAAGAAACCCTTAATATTAAACTTTAATCACTAAATGCCAAACTACCTAACGCTGTTTGTTGCATGTCTTGCGCCGGTCCCTACTTCCTGAGACAGTATAAGTGCAATAAGGGAACCGATAATCAGTTGGGTTTCACGCTGCGCCCTCTAAGCCGGCGAGCCATCGGGTACCAATCGGTGTCGCGTTTATTAAGTTATGCGGTCCGCATGGAGCAGACTGAGCCACAGCCTCACAAAAAAGTTTAAGATTCAGCATCATGCATGCTGATAATTTTACAGCATGTTAAAAAAAACACTTCAATATATATTTTTTATTACGTTTTTAGTGACATCTTTTCTTTAAAGAGGCAAAACGCGCCTGACGCCTTGGCCCCCCAGTGGATATGAATCAGCCGAGGTCCTTCATGGGTCTATTTAATAGGTTTGCTATCCCTTTCTAAACGTATTCCTGTGAGATCCCCTTGGTACCCCCTCATACAAGCTGGCAGGTGGTCTTTGGACCACCGCGATGATTGCTCCTTATCCGCTTGCCTCGCCATCAGCGATTTCCAGTCACGGTGTAGGTCCTAATCACTGCCCATATCACAAAAACCGGCATTTAATGACACCTATTCCAATTACAGAGCATTAACCGGGCTTTAGCAGGCTGCCTGTGTCCCTCGGTCTTCCCGCATAGGGATCAAGCATTTATTTCCAACAGGTTTTCACATGAGGATTATAAGAAACGTGCGGCTTTCATTCAGCGGAAATCTGTCACCTGTCACGTTCGCTAAAAGCCACCTTAACAAGGACATCCAAACGGTATGAGTGCACATTAGTGGGATACCCCAAAACTGTCAGATAACGGTGAAAACTGTCCCTCGGGGGGAAATAAAAGATATAATACAATAAATCTGAAAAAAATATATATTTTTGCTCAACTCTCAGTAGAATAAAAGCATTCAGCAACATAACAGAGTCACGGGCATCTTCAGCTATCCAAGACATTAAAGAAGATCGGTTCTCCTTCCCAATCCTGTGTAACGGTTTTCACAAACTCGTCTGCCTCCTATTATCGGGGCTTTTAGCGCCGTAGAACCCTGCGATACCCAGCAAACACTCCGAGCTCCTACAGAAGAGGGGCATCAGGGGAGGAAAAAAGGGGCAGAGGGATTAGATCCTGTAGAGGAAAAAGTATGGAGGACAGGGTTAAAAAAAGTAAAGAACATAATTCGATGTTTGTTGTTACAGTTTTATTTGAAGATTAAACCAACACAGCACTGTTTAAATCCAAGACACTTTCCATCTCTGCCAAGAAGTGTATTGCGAGAACGCGTGAATCCCGTCCCGTAGGTACTTCAGGATTTTATATACCCCCCCCCCCCGAGTGTCCCTTCAATCCTTCACACGCCGCGTCCTCACAAACAATCTGATGGAGTCGTTCTGCCTCGGGCTCTCGGGTGACAACATTTGCTGACTTTACGGTTTTACAATTAAATTGCCAATTATGACTGTGCCGTCACCTCCAGAAAGCCTTGGCATTTACCCATTTATCCTGCAATAATATATGGTAAAAAAAAAAAAGATAAATGAATCCAGGTTAGTTCGGGATGGCGTGGCCTGGGGTGGTTCCCTTTTCTTATTGAAGGATTATCCGGCGCGTTAACATAGAAAGCTCATTTAACAGCTGGAGAAGAGATTCGATAACGAGACACAGAAACCATCCATGTCCTCTGCAGGGCTCCCATAATCTATCCAACGATGGACCCAACAGCCTAAAAAAGTCACATTTTGTCTTCTATCTGTATGCATCAGTTTTATCAGGGAGGCCAGCAATGCTTGCTTGCACACAGTGATCAGGTCTTGCTTGCACACAGTTGTTGGGTCTTGCTTGCACACAGTTGTTGGGTCTTGCTTGCACACAGTGATCGGGTCTTGCTTGCACACAGTGATC
>VKOC01018841.1:0-36833 GCA_009364415.1 Spea multiplicata | reverse complement strand
AAAATTCACACAGCAAAGGTTTTACAAAGTATCCCCATATAAAGGAAAAAACTCGGAATATTATTTGGCCAAATAAAAAAAATTATAATAATAATCCAATGGATTGGAGGGCATACTGAAAAACACTCAAAAACGGGGGAAGTTGTCTTCTCTGATACATTATTAGTAACATCAAGCACATACAATACTAAGATCAGCAGACGGAAATTAATATAAATGTAAGTAAAAGAAGTTATATAGCAGGTGCAAACAACATAAATCACGTAAAGAATGGAGTGCTACAGCAAAACCAAGAGATGTGAAGAGCAGAACGCCGCGTGATATCACAACATATTGAAGATAATTCAGAAGAGAGCTGCTCCATCACTATGTAAAGCCTGGAGGTGAGAGATATATTTAAATACCGAGAGGGGATTAACAAACTACAGCAGGGAGGTTTATTTCAAAGGAGGAGAAATGCTAGGACAAGGGGTCATGATCTAAAACTAGAGGGTCAGAGGTTTAGATGTAATGTAGGGAGTTCTACTTTACTGAGAGGTAAATACGGTAGAAGCGGTAAAGGCTGATACAGTGAGGGAGTAGAAACCTGTGTGGGATAGGTATACGGCTATCCTGAAGACAAGACCAAGGACTAAGCAAGGTCTTTGCAGCAGGAAAAAGCGGGCAGACTAGATGGGCGGAATTGTTCTTCTCTGCTGTCAGATAATATGTTTCTTTCACAAGGAAACAGATCTTGAAATAGGGATAGGAAAGGCATTGTTTTTAACTCATATATTGTAAAAAAAAATTTGGGAGCTACTGCGAAAAAGTAACATACATATGAATGTGTTAACTGTCCCATTGTACAGCACTGCGTAATTTGTTAGTGTTTAATAAATAAAAAATACTAATAATACTATGAAGATAATATTAATATTTTCACTTTCAATCACTTGCCTGGACTTGTAGAGCATCATATTCATTTCAAATGATTTTCAGAAGGACATAAATTCAATTCTGGCCAAAGTATGGTCACTTTACCAGCTGTTTTATATTTCTTGTTCTTCTTCCTACAGAAAACGTTTCGTAACAGAACAAATAGCTGAATACATTGGAAAAATGACATTGATGAGTATAATACACACAGGAAACATGAATGAGGCAGAAGATGTTATCCTATTCAATGATAATGTCACTGCAGCCCACACAAAAATGTATGGATGTAAAAGAATAACAATTCAAATATAATACACAAAACAATATTTAATTGTTGTTACAAATAAAAACTTGGGGAAAGAAGCCATTGTCAGAATAGATCATGGCGGTGAGTTTTGTTGTGCCAGATTAAATATAAGTTTTTTAAGAGAACGCTATAGACAAAAAGATTTTATGTATAAAAATTATTTTGGCACAGGGCCTGAAATGTTATTTTATGAACAGGAATATTCTGTTGGTTGTTACGGTGATAAAACCCCTTTTGAACCTCTGCACCTGAATCCTTTTTGTTTCATGGTCGTAACACCTCTGGTACTCGGCTGCTATCTTTATTTTAGTCCTTCAGTCCTTCTCTGTAAATGATTCAGATTCACATCAATCATGCAATATAATTTTTTAACTGAATGTAATAAAATACATTTTCCATGGAGACGTACCAAATGATTCACATTTTTGTAGTATAACAATGATTTCAGTGAAGCATTGTGAAACACGGCATCTCCAAAAATTACATATCATCAAGCTGTAGTATGAAGCGATAACTAAATATTTAACCTTCTATTTCCCTCGAACATAAACAGAATTCTCCTGCTTGCAGAAAACGTATTCAACCAGTTTTGTGAAGGATTGACCCCACGCCAAATTGAGATTACTTTTTGTTGTAGCTTCATGGGTGTAGCAGGAATGGATCATAAACTACCATCAACCGCACATTCCAGGCAGCTGAAACAACAATTTAACCGAAATAACAGACTGCATTCTTCGAATATTATTAAAAACAGATAATAATTTCTTTAAATGGTGAAACTGTGATCTGCAAATTTATATTAAAAAATAATATTTTTTTATGAAAGAATGACAAAAATGGTTACTTTGATGCATTTCCCCCTGATGTTACCTCTGTGAGCCTATCCAGACACACCTGAAATGATTTGGGTGTGAGGGTGTGCAATTTCCAAAGCATGCTAAGGATTTCAAGTTGTTTCAGGTCCATGACCATACCTGGTCTTAGCTCTGCTAGCCAAGTAGACCTCTCTGCTTCTTATATAGAGGAGAATATGGAGTTGGATTGCATGGAATTGGACAATCTCTCGGTTTGTGGCTGTAGGCTATAGACGTCATGGAGATAATTTCCTAATATATGTATACCTATTACACTCTGATTGCGTTGATCGCAATGTCTTACGTACCGATAGCCAAGTTCCTAGATATGTCCATGATTATTTAACCTCCGTCTTATAAATGGCTGCTCATGTTGTGTTTAGCAGAATAATGAATAATTGCAATGTTTATAGTCAGTACTGGACCAGGACTGAAAGATGGCCCTGGCACTTGAAGGCTAGCAGCTGATCGATCACAGACCTGGAGTATACAGTATGTTATATATTACACTTTTACAGCGTGTGGCTGCGTCTACCTAGCAGACAGACACATAATAAAGGACTTGCACCGTACAAATTGATTTACCTGTTGGCGGAAGAGAGATAATAAATAAAGGCATGAATATTAAGCCCGTTAATATTAGAGACTTTATTTATGATCTTCTTTTTTAACGATTAAAGCCAGTTATGCTGCCATTCATCAATATCTCACCGTTAGCCTCGCTATTGACTCCGGTGGGAAAGGGGACACTGAGAGGCACTAGATTTGGATTTTTGTCATTAGATGAGGCAGTGATTAAAGTTGGCGTTTAGGTAGGCAAGAGGGTCCCTATCAACAATTTAGTAAAAAGCTTTTAAATTGCAATAAAAAATTAAGTCTTAATCACAAGTGGGGGTATTTTTCTTTTATTTTCTAGTATTAATTGCTAAAAGATGTATAAATGGAATTAACAGGGTAAATTCACCCAAAAAACATTATTGCTGATATCTCAAAATGAACTTAGCAGGAAGTTCAATTTTGAAACCGTCTATATATTTCTAAATATGTTTGTCTTATTTCATAAAACACATTTCCCTATTTCCATCATGGTTGATTTAACTATCAGCCGCTAATTTAACATGATAATTCAGCAGAATAAATATGGCTCTAAATTTACGAGCCTATAATTATTACAATTACTGTGATTAATAATGATGCAATGCTATATAATTTAGTATTACCGGTACAGGTCAAAAGTGTGCTTTTCATTCTAACTTCAATTAAAAAGAACTGATCCCTAAACAGACCTGTGATACATTTAATTGCTACTGAGAAAGCTCCGTTCAGAATAACATTACACTTCCATAGTTTTATGCACTCATTGTGATATAAATAACATCACTATTATTAATGCCTTTTCCAAACACTCTTATCTGCATCCTCTCACACTCTTGTACATACTCTTTCTCTCTAACGCTCTCTGAATATTTCCCTACCTTCTCTGCTTACCACTTCCGCTTCAGTGTCTCGCAGCTCCTCTTCAGTGTCTCTCATCTTCTTGTTCTTCTCTTTTCTCTCTTCTTGTTCTCTTTTTTCTCACTCTCTTCTTTCTCCTTTGTTCGTCCGCATCTCACCAGAAGGTCCACCATTTTGCCCTAAGATAGCCTTATGTAATGTTTGACAAACTGATGGAGCGTCTGGTGACATCCTCTCCTTTGATTGGAGAGTCAGGGGAGAAGATGTCACTGGAAGATCCACCATTTTGGCGGAAGCTAGATGTTATGTCCGTGGAGATGCAAATGAAGAAGAAGAGAGAAGGGAGGAAAACAAGAAGATGTGAGACCCAGAAATGGAGCTGTGAGACACGGAAGCGGACAGCCAGAGAGCATAAGAGAGAGTGAATAGAAATGTGAGAGACTGCGTGAGAGTCTGAGAGATGTGTAAGAGAATGAGTGTAAATGTAGACAACAAATTTTGTATCCAAATATAAAATGCCCCCGATTTTCATTGGAAACGAATGGGTAAGAAATGGAATTTGTTGTCCAAATCGTTTTGGGCCTATTTGCACATGTCTAAAATAGATAGATAGATAGATAGATAGATAGATAGATAGATAGATAGATAGATAGAATGGGTCAGCCAGAACACAGTGAACATGTCACTAACTGACATGTATGCATTAATGACTTCCACAATCTTTGTCACAAACACTGATGATCTTGTATGCCTATCCCTGCTCAAAAGAATACTTTGCAAAAAGGTTTGCAATGAATTTTCACTATACGCTTGGGCCTTTAACAAGCCAAGCAGCTCCCTGTGTCTAGAAAACAGAATTCGGCAATAAAGCTGAGGTTTGCTTAATTTATGGTTTTCTCTTTACTACCACATACAACCTTGGATTGAATAAAGCAATAATAATGTGAGGTGTTTGTGGCTGCTTTTCTTCCCTAATCTGTCCGTGCCTGAATTAACATCAGAAATATTTTCTGTAGTTACTGTTATTGCTATTGGGGTTGTAGTATTCTAGTAGTAAACTGATTACTGGAATAGATTTCTTTACACCCAATATACTGGCATGTCTTTGTTTATCTAAATAAAAGTATATATATTTTTGGGAGAAAAAACATTCGGATGCACATTTTGTGTTTTGAAATCCACATAAACGTCATAAATAGCTCTTAACAAATTATATTATTGACTTTGTCTTTCCACAGTAACTTTAAAATCGACTTTCTTTTAAAGAAACAACAAGGTATGTAGACATACTAGGAAGTTAAATAATTAAAGAAATAACGCATATATATATATATATACTGTATATCTATATAGTATGCCTAGTGTGCTTATTTAACAAGCTAACATTAGTAGTAAGCAAAGAGTTAATCTCTCGATCTGCTCAGTTCACCTGAGGGCAATATGGCAGCGCTTCGAGTGACGTCCTCTCCCCTATTTTTGGAGATGATGCGGAAGCAGAAGTGGTCGGCAGAAGTGGAAGTGGACGGCAGGGAATGTAGGGAAACATTTAGAGAGCGTGAGATAGAGTGAACAAGAATGAGAGTGTGAGCGAGTGAGTGAATTAAAAATATCCCTTTAATTGTCGGCCGAACCAAATGAGCAGGGAACGAAATTCGTTGCCCGAAAGCGACTAAAAAGGAAATCGTTTTTGGCCCATTTGCACATGTCTAATTTATATGTGCCTTTTCATGATCCACCTCTGTTGAAAAAGTCTTTTGAAAAGTATGTTATACCACTGCATGGTGCATCAAATTTGACGATCAATGATGCCATGGTGCAGTTCATTTGTTGAAACCCCCATAAACATGCATTAGATACACATTATACAGCAACACCCAGATATAAGGGATAGGGAGAACACATTTAAAACTTGCAAAAATACTATAGGCTTATGGGTAAAGATTAATTCTAATGCAAATGATCGCCCTCACAGCGGGAACTTCTAGTATGCCGTCCTGGAGGGCTACTCTTCAGGTTAAGTTAGCAAGTGTGAAGCTAGCAACAAGTGGGTGATAAAAATGGGGCAATACATACAAATAGTGGCTGAAGCTGTGAGGGTCCAGGTGGTCCACTATTCAGCTGCCACAGTCAAAGCCTCTTAAGAAGATCTGAGAATTCCCAAGTATGATATCTCTAGATATGTAATCTCTATATGTATCATATCCACAAATATAAAAGATACCCTTCATTTTTGTCTATTTTGTCTGTATGTTCCAAATAAAATATTTTTTAAAAGATCTTTTAATGTCTTCTACATATGTGCTCCGGGATCTGTACCTTTCACAGAAATGTAATAATATAACCAAGAGTTCATTTACTTGTGAGGGGGAGAGCTTTTTTAATTTTGGACAGAGCAGCATCAGACTGATCTTGCCTGTTCTCAAAATACTTAACTTAATAATCTTGTACAAGAACCTTTCAGTGCCCCGGATTATGTTTCCATATCAATATGCTGGAAACCAGTTTGCATAATGGAGTAGATGAGGTATCAGGTTAAGCATTAAAAAACATGTTTTAAATTAAAAGCAAATGCTACATAAATTACAAGTATGTGAATGGCGATGTCCAAGCATATCATATTGAAATTTATACTGGAGGAATTTGTTATACTAACTAACTAAATAAATCATAAGATACATTTTCATAAGAAAGTAATTCTATTGTTAAACAGAAGTGACGACCATTTTGCCACCACAATGTGCGATATTCTACCCTGAACGTTTCCTCGCATATTGGAATACATTCCTCACCTGTCTGTCCAAGGTGGGATGGTTCATAAGACAAGACATGTCATTGCCGAATAGCATGATATTCATGACATCATATAAGTTTCCATACACATGGTAGCCATGGTAGCCCGCTTTCCAATGCTCCAATCCATCTGCCAGGCTAATTTTCCTATTATATATTTTTTTTTTCTGCCGCCCCATTCTGCTAGTCCCTCCATTGGAGGGATCAAGATTTAAAATCTTGATCCTTAGCTAGAAGATTCTTACGACTTTCTACCCACATATACTATATGTCTGCTCGTATGTTTAAATATACCCATAATGTTCTCATGATGCCCTTTTGTTTTTCCCACAACTCATTTTGTCAGACTTTCTCCTCATTACAAGCATTCAATGTAAACTTGTTCAGAAAAGTATACAACCTATTCTCAACCAAGCAGTCCATGTTTCATTTCCCCTCAACTTTGTAAAGTAAATTTTATTATTAATTTAATCGATTTTTGGAAAAAATAAAATAAGTAAAAATAAATCACACAAAGCAGGGGATTATCCAATTTAGTTCAGTATCTTATATAGATATAAAAAAAAAAGAAACACAAGTCTCATGGCGTGATAAAAGTGTGAAACGTGTAAGAAAATCCAAATATTATGCACTCACACGTTTTAAAGCAGATCTCTTTTATATCTGCTCTTTTATATCACTCTTGGACCCTTCTGGTTACCATTATTCCTTGATGAAGCCGTACAGCGGTGAAACGAGTTGTGAATCGAGGACCGGATTGAATTTTTTTCGTATCTGGCATTTTGATGCTTATGCGGGACTATGAAAACAAACTTTTATGAGTCATTGTTTGAGAAAAATTACCAGGAGAGTCCAAAAGCAATATAAGAGAGCAGTGATCTGCTGTAGGAAGTATATAATATTTGGATTTTCTTACACACACACGTTTGACGCATTTATCGTGACATGAGACTGTTACTGTTTCTCTTCTCATGAATATGATACTGAAGTACATTGGCTCCTCCGACGCTGTGTGCATAAGAGTAAAATGTATTATACTTTTGATGTATTTATGGGGTGCAAGTTTTTAGCGCACCCTATCACTTTGGTAGGCGTATGGTGCAGCTCAATTAACACCTGGTGCTGTGTGTAGATCCCTTTCTTGTTAAAATACATTTTGTGACATCTGCAATAAACTGACTATATTTGCTAATATTGTATATTCTTAAAGAGATCCAATTGTATACGCAAAAAATAATTTTATTTCATTGTTTGGATGTTCAACGGAAGGACTCTGGCCTGTTTTTATGCATGGACGAAGACATGATGTGTTTTGTGAGACAGGGAGACGAATGGTCAAGAACAATTAGTCAGAAATGGAACACTTCATCCACACAATTAAACTTAAATGACAAGTCTAAAAAGTTTCACTAATGACATCTATTTATTTGTGAAATTTCATATAAAACATCTGGCCGTTTGGCTAATGTATTGCACTGGCAAGCACTATACTCTGTATTTTAATCCATGTATTTAAAATGTATTTAAACATTTTTTTTGAGTTCTGATCCAAGTTCGTATTATTACATGACACTTTATTTATAGAGCGCCAGCACCGTAGAACTATACATTAATAAATTAAATTCGTTTCTGTAATGTTAGCTTTAGTATTTGTTTGTAATAGTGGTAGATAAATGAGCAGAAGACTAGAACATTATTAATAAATTGATATAAGGGGAAAACATCCAATTAATATGACAGTATCATAATACAATATAGGCTATAGAGTTTTGATACGCCTTGGGAGACATACAGTATTTATATAACACTAGGCAAGACATATGCTAGATGTTAAAGGCAGATGTGTCACTGATGGCAGAAATTCATACCACGTTGATGCATTACAGGTTTTAGTACATAAATAATACCTTGTCTACAGCCTACAAAACAAGGAGGCATTTAATGTATCTAATAAATTTATGCAGAAAGCGATAGCGTGTGTTTGAGTATATATTTATATATATTTATACTGTGAGTAATCCCGTGTATCTCTCCTTTGCAATATGATTTTGACAGACAGCTGGCAGATGTAATGAATAAGATATGAAGCATAATGTTACAAACTAATATGAAAAACAGCAATGTAGTAGGAGATGATATGTGTCCAGAACAAGCATTATATATTCAGTTATTTCATGTAATGTTGCAAGAAAATGGGTAGATGACGTTGTGGAAAATATTTCGCTCTCGAAGTTCCAGGGTATGGAGTATACCACAAAGCTTCATCGAGATCTCAGAGGGTAAATGAAATGCAGGTTACATTCAGTGACTCCATTGGACTGCAGCTGTCTAATACAATAACCTTCTGTGCAGTAACACATAATTACTCCTGGATTATCATTTCAAATGGAATGAACCTAGAGCAAACCGTAACCGAAGCCAAAACTGATAAAACAATCAAAGTAAGGGAGTAATGGAATTTGGATGTTCAATCATATTTATCATGATATGAGACTGTAATAACCTCATACTCCCATATAAATACAATTAAGCCTATTGCATAAAGAACTGCAACGCACATCACATACAAGCACATACAAACATTATGCTGACCGTTCTCTGTAGCCAACTTCTTGAAATCATTAGAATGAATGCCTTGTGGTTTAGGTAACAATTGTGGGTTTATTTAATACAACTGTATATCTTACATGTTCTTCTTGAGTCAGAACTTTGTTCCAGATACATATAGCAGGGTATTCTGGCTTGGGCGTTTTCCCTCATACACCCACATTGAAAGTTACTGACAATTCTGTGTGTGTTGTTTAGTTATGCAGCTACCCTTTCTGTACTTTGTAATGATTGCATTCTCAATAAAGGTCAACATGTAGATAGACCATAAAAAGGCACATATTAAACAGGTGAGTTTTCATGTTTTTTTTTAAAGGTGTGCCCATTATTTAACTAAATAGTTTCATACATACACAGCAAATGCCACATTTAATAATTTTTAATCTATTAGCTACGTAATGCTATATCTGCTCATTTAAAGGTAACATGGTCAATGAATTGGTTTTACTGCGTGTTTAATTAAAGTGTTCTTAAAATATAAATGCAACTCAAACCCACGCGCAAGGACATTAGGCTAAGACTGAACATGTCAGCAAAGAAATACAAGGACAAATCAAAGACACTGATTCACACAAGAAAATATTTCTTTTAAATTAATCATATCAATCAGGTTCTTGAAAGTTCATGTTTTCCAAAGTGAGCAGCCACGGAATCAGAAGTGATCAGTGACCTTGGGAGACTAGTAATATAGTAAGGGCTCACAGATTTCTTTAAGTCAATATAATGCATTATATTAGACAGGGGCATAACTAGAAAACATGGGGCCCTGGTGCAAAAATTACCCTCGGGCCCCTCAACTTCAACAATCTGTGCCATCATTGCCCATTCCCCCCTTTCAACATACAACATATGTAAACACACAGATTACACACACTTACTCACACATACTAACACACACTCCATCTCACCCCACTTACATAACCATGCTCACACACACACAAGTACACATCCATGCTCACACACAAGTACACATCTATGCTCACACACACAAGTACATATCCATGATCTCACACACAAGCACATATCCATGCTTATACACCACTCAAGGACACATCCATGCTATACACACACACTCAAGTACACATCCATGCTCTCACACACACTCAAGGACACATCCATGCTTACACACACAAGTACACATCCATGCTTACACGCTCAAGTACACATCCATGCTTACACACACACTCAAGTACACATCCATGCTCAAACACACGTTTCTGTTACGGTCTTTCTCTGTGGATCAATCTGCATTATTCTGGCCTCTTGGGGTACTTCCACAAAATGGTGGAGACACAGCGCACACCACAGGAACAGCCTGTCCCTGTTCCTCCAATCAGGATAGATGATGTGTGCTCAGTGGCTCCTCCCTTTTGCGGAAGTTCTCCAGGATTCCTGGTTGATGGAGCTAATACTGGGGAGAAATGGAAAAAGAAAGAAGACAGAAGAACAAGAAGAAAAGAAGCTGTGGAGAAGAAGACACAGGGACACAGAGGCGGTTGACAGAGAAGGTAGGAAGAAAAAGACTGCGAGAGAGAGAGAGAGATTGTGTGAGAAAGCACAAGAATGTGAGTGAGAGTGACAACATATTTTGTTTCAAAATGGAAAAAGCCCTCTGAGATTCAACATTGTTGCTTTTTGGTAACTAGTGTGGATCAAGATTCCCTGAAGTACCCAACTTAGAGAGGCCTTGCGGCAATTCAAATGTTATGAATTTTTTAAAAAACTGAGATGTTTCTTATTTTTTAAGTGCTATTGCCAACTCCTAAGCATGTCACAGTCACATAAAATAAAATGTGTTTAATGACAAACATGTAATTTCTCCAGGAGTAAAGCAGCATATGGTTTGGGCTCTAATAATTATGATTCATAACTAATACCAGGCTGTTTTCATTATCATCATCATTACATATTTCAACTTAATCTACAAATAACAACAAATACCAAATCAGAGAAGGGGGTTTAGAATCCATTGTAAGTAAATTAATAACTAATAATTAGTGGTACTGGGCTGCCAGGGACAACAGAAGAGAGGGAGTTATTTCTAAAGACTTAAATGTAAGTAGGCAATCCAACAAAATGTCGTAAAAAGCAAGCAGGACGTTGGGTTCAGACATTTTAAAGCTCTCTGGACATACCTCACGTAGACTATGGTGCATAGTTCTGGAGACCCCATCTTCAGAAGGATATTGACAAAATGGAGAGATTTCTGAGAAGGGCTACCAAAATAGTGAACGGTGCAGAATAAAAATTATCAGGAAAGGGGGCCCCCTGGACCTATAAGAAAGGGGGATCATGACTGCTGGCCCATGCAGGGTGGTTGTGGTAAGCCTATTGTCATTGGTGGGTAGCTGCAACAATGTTATCAGGGTTTATAGGAAGGTGAAGAGGTGACTCTTACCGCTTTTTCCTGTACCGTCAGCAGCTTCCAGACGTTCCCCTCCCGCCCGCCCTTTGGTCATGTATAATTGTGTTGTTGTATGTATATTTCTTTGTTCTTTTCTTCCATGTTCGTTCTCTTCATTGTCACAGCTGCGGTCTGGGTCCCCTGGCCAGCGTGGTAATTTCAGGCAACCTGGATCATTTGCCCATAGCGGGCTTGGGGAGGCGTGTCCTGTGGGCTGCTCATGGCACCCGCAGGGCTGGGACTCTTGGTACAATCGGTGGTAATTTAACTGCCTGTTGGGCCTAGCGCTCAGCAGCTGGCAGGTTGTTTTCCGGATGTGTAATGTTTTGTTTCCGCTGGCCTGGGGAATGGTTTAATAAAGCTGTGGCCAAATGCCCTATCCCACGCAATGGTGTCTATTGTCATTATTTCACAGGGGTTTGGGTGGGGTATTTGGTTCTTCTTTTCTGTTCACCTTGCTATGGGTTTAAGCAGTCAAGGTTAAGGGATCTCAATGTATATCGCTTAGAAAAGAGACAATAGAAATAAAGGTTGGGTGTGATCCAAACATTTAAATAGATAAAGGGATCCAACAAAGCACTCACTAAGTGGGAGTTCCAGAGGGGTCTAACAAGACCACCATGCATGTGCAGAAATAACTCCTATTTATTTCATGAGTGGTTGCTTTAAGTAGCCAATCAGTGGCATGAAAATGGGACTGGTGAGGGGATTGTGTTGCAGCTTTTCCTCAAGTCTAATATAAAATAATTTCAATATAAATTGATAGATAAAGTGTGGTTTGGAAATGTTTTTTTTAAATGTTGCTAATGGAATCCTAGTGAGTGAAAACTGAATATTATGAAAAAATAATAACCTGCTTAAGGAGTTCATTAACTCAAAGATGCAAAATCTCACATTTTCAACTTTTCAGATGCTTCTTTTCAATCGGACAGTGTATTCACGGCTATGGGAAGATAGCCAAAGATCAGGTATTTAATTGTCTACTAATTGGAATAACTGAGACATTCTGTGCTTTGGCAGACATACATAACTCCTCTCTCCTGTATCATAGAAACGTGCTCTTCTCCCCCTTCCACAGTTATGCTTGTTGTGTTACTATGTATACACTTTTTTTATATTCACTGTGGTATGTCTTGCATCAGATTAATCATACTTGAAACATGGCAGAAGACTCATTTATGGCGGAAATAGTTATTGCATGATGAATGCCCATATTTTATCACCACTCATTGCACATAAATTTGGTTTATTTTCAAAAATATATTGTCCACTCATTCTGATGTCCATGCTAGCCCAATAATAGCAATAATATAAGCAATAAGCAAAAATTAACAATGGACAGTCATGATCATTCTCCAAACTGGGCTGAATAGGAAAAAAATCGGTTTACCCAAAAATGTTTGGCACACACTAATCCATCCAGCTTCATAAGGGTGGACCTGGGATGAGGGTGATGCTTGCTCACAAAGGACTGTGGCTAGTCCTGATCATATTATAAATAGGAAATAGGTGTAAAATTCACAGCACCAAACCCCAATTCTCGTGATTGCCTCATACCATAAGCCAGCGACTTATCTACCAGCAGCAGTCCCCACCATAAGACCAAGGACAGATCACTCTCTTGGGCGATCTGACCCTCCGCTCTGCTGCTACTCAATGGGCCAGTTACAGGGGAGATCAGAGATCTGATCAGCCCATTTACACACACTGGGTCAGCCTCCATGGGAGGTATTTCAAGGCATGTCATGCCTTTAAGACACAGAGCACCGGGATATGACATCATATCGACTGGGCGCGCTACCCTGGGCCAGACCTAGTTCAGAGCCCGAGGTAAATATTTCCCTGCCGGGAGCACCTATTAAAACATGGTAGTTCCTGAGTAGCTGTACCGCCCAAGTGACCATGCATCACAATGCAAACTTGAAGGAAAGAAAATGGTGTCCTGCAGTTTTCAGCAGCCCTACTGATAGCCCTGTCCTTTCCATGTGACATTGGTAAATAGCCAGAATGTGTCCAATATGGCTTCCTCAGTCTGTTCTTCAGTACCTGAGATAGCTGTGAAAAGACTTGATGTAGAAAAACACCAATGACACTTCTATGGTTAGGAATTATTTCCGTATACAGCCTACCAATTAATCAACTCCTAGCTTAAATTAAGAAACATGTTTGGGCCCGATAATTATATTTCTGATTAAGCAGCTTAAGGGTGTGACTATAAAAAACAAGTTACGCAATCCAAGCTGTAAAAATAATGTAGTAAATTATAGTGCCAATCCCACCTGTTATTTTTAAGGCACACATTGCAAATTACAGTGATTGAAAAATGAATGTGCAAGTATTCTAGCAGAGACTTGTACATTACGCATAATAATACCGCTATAATGAGCACAGACAATTTAACTGCCACTGAGAACAGCCAGCTGTTATATCAGGCTTTAATAAAATAAATATTCCACATGCTCTATGATTTACATTAATAAATCAACACAGGACATCCAGGTATGGTATTTATTGAGCAATACATATGCATGTGCGTGTATTTATCTGGTGTGGTTATGTTCGCCATGGACCATGCTCAATCTATTAATTTCCATGTGGATTCTAAAACTGATTACTTCATATGCTTTTAGAAACATGGCATCTTCTAACACTAATCTGTACAGTACACGTGTGTTCGATTTGCATGTGTGTACAAAAATCGGTATTCATTAAACCGGTACATTGCATATATTTCTATAATAATTGTAGATAAGTAAACCTGAAGTCCGTAACGAAAAAAGTTATTTGAAGGATTGCTTCGGAACACTATCCAAAAAAATGTTAAGTAACAATTTATTAGTAGGAGTCAAGATTGTTTTATGTGTAAGCTGTATGCTTTTACCGAAACTGTAAACCCTCCTCACCTCTTTTCTCTGTTATTTGTTATGTTACATACTACTTGTGGCCTGTCTACCCATTGTACAGCGCTACGGAATTTGATGGCGCTATATAAAACAATAAATAATAATAATAATAACCACACCATGCGGTCTTCCTGGAATTTGCAAAGGCTTTTGATAGTGTTCCACACAATATGTTATTATGTAAATTAAAACACAAAAGGGTTGGTCGCTGTTAAGGGATCATTCAAACTTTTTTTTTATGATTCCTAAGACCACGCGATGAATATTCAATAACATTTTTAACACCAGTTCAAGACATAATGTAATTGTAAATGGTGCAGAGACGACGGGGCTACTTAGAAGAATGGAAGATTGCAGTCATCATGAATTAGACCTTTTTATACATAAAATAAGGTGTTTTTTTAATTGCTCAACTGTTTTATTTGTTAAAAAAAATGTAAAAATTACTTTAGCACTGAATATTTCCAATTCACAAATCCTATCGTATGGGCTCTGTTTTTTTTAATTGAGAAGCAAATACAAAGTTATTAAGAAAAACAATGCAGCCATCATCCCCGCTGCAAATATTACCTGTCTAGATGGCCACAACAGCGGAAGACGATTGTTCGGAGCGTATGACAGCCAGGCACACAGACAGCACGATACAATGGATATGTTTACACTGTGTGTCTGGCCAGAAAACTAACAAAAGAAACGGACGTCCATTACAAAATGGACTCCTGCTGTGACTAAAGGAGACAAGGGCACAAGTGTCAAGGCAGTTTCACAAAAAGTGAAGTAACTTACCTATATATCCCATGTGTATGTGGTATGGGTAATACTGGTGGTTTTTAGCCAGCAAGTTTGCTGTTCCGACTGTAGAAGGCCTGCTGTTTGGAGCTCTTTACCAGACCTCAACTGATAGCAATAGCTTCAAGCACATCATGAAAGCATCTATTTACAAATCAACACTCATAGAATCTGAGTTAAGGATCCCGACCTCTGCCATAAAAAAAATCTTATTCTGGAAGCCTGACTTAACAGCTATCAAAATTTGAAGTTTCATTGAAGTTTAAAGATAACTGCAAAAACCCTTTTTTATTTAATTTTTTCCAGCGCTCCCAAACTTTCACAAAGTATTTTGTACTTTAGATGTTCCAAGAGTTACAGTCATTCTTTGAACTAACTTTGGCTTATATAAGAGAAGGTAATTAAAAAAAAGTATACTGTGCCTTTAAGTAAATAGATCTATCTGTAGAATTTTCCTAAAAATAAACCTCTTGGACCATAACTGGGATTTTCTTGTGTAGCACAATTTTCTGTGTTTGCACAAAGATTTCAATAGTGGCTGCTTGCCATCTTACTGTCCACATTGAAAATCACTGACATATAATTTAATTAGTTAAAGATTGGTTGTGTGTATTAACTCTATTAAATCTATTAATTAAAAAAAATAAATACACAAACATATCTCTAAATCCCATTTAGACTTTAGTTCATGACAAGTCCTCTTTACTTTGGATAGATTACAATAACCCATCAAACACATTCCCCTAATTGCGTGTTCTCCGGTATATTCTGAAGAGCTAGACAGATGCTCAAGGATAGAACATAAGCATTGATGGCACACTTTAATTAATTCTCCGATACATATTTTATTCATTGTTGTGTGACAGAATATGATGATTTTTTCCTCTGCTTCCCTTAAGCTTTTTTCACTAGAAAATCAACAAAATAATGATTTTAATATACCTTCAATTAATTTTCAAAACAAATGAACTACCGAATCTAGTAGCCCATTTCTGGACTTTGGGACTTGGTGGCTCCATTGAGAGCATGGGCAAAGCAGAACTAGAAGCATGGCGCACGTTTGTGTGAGGGACATGAGGTGGGCCCTGTCTTTAGGCTTGTATTGGGCCTCCTATTACAAACTAAGATGTTTACTGACGCTTTATTTCTCCATGGGAAAAAATAACTTAAATAATAGAAATTGAATACTGACATTTAAATGTATTTTTAAATATTTAGATTAGATTAGAATTGTTTTGACACATTTTAGTAGATTGTGGCTTATTTATGAAGTAATACCCATAAAATTCTCTGGTGGTGGGGCGATTTCTATGGCAAATGGCTTGGTCTTTTTCCAAATAATTTTACACATTAAGTAATGCAATTTTATGTCACATATGATATTTTAAGTATCTGCCAAGATTTACATTAGATAATATATTAACTGGTATGCAAATGAAATAACATTTACTGTATTGATATTTCTCACTGCAAATCTATTTTGTACAGGTATTAAAATTGTCAGCATTTCTATTCATGGGGAAACTGATGTTGCCTCCAAATAATGTGTTGTACCAGTGTTCATAAATTGTACAAAGAAATACATATCATAAAGACAAATAAATCAATAGAATGTTATTAATGTATGAGTATTCACGTCCGCCAATAAAATAAATTAGAATACCTAACAATAAGTAACATAAAATAGAACCTTTTTGGTTAAGATACTACTGTCACTTATTTATCCTTAACATTTCTTGGAACACCTTTGCAAATGGTAGTATTAATAGAAGAGGACATTATAACAAATCAGCAGGAATATGTATATATTAGTTCCTTTTAAGATAATTAAAGTATTAAATGTTTGTATATCATCTTCTGAGTGAGAGATTGCACCACTTGATTATTTTTTAAATCACTGATATAATATATTCTGGCTTGCTGATATCAAATATGATTTCATTATGGAAGCTCAGATATAGCAACAAAGAAGACACAGTCTAAAGAAGAGGCATACTGTATTTTATTTAATATTAACACAAAAGACAACTATTGCAGAGGGCAGGGTTAATACAGAACCTCAACGTTTTAGCTTTGCTAAGATCAGAAAATAAATGAAATAATCTACAACAAAAAAGTTCAAGGTACTATGTTCCTCTGACTTCATCAGGCTCTTTCATCTAATAAAGGAAGCAGACAAACATGATTTATGTGGATAAAGTGACTTAGATGAAGAATACTCATCATATATATGATGTTTTCCTTTACTGCCAATGGCATCTGTTTTAGATTAAACACTCATCCTGGAGAAATCAATATTTCTGCATTGTACAACATCTGGTCATATATGGTATATCTCTAAAAAGTTAATAATAATAGAAATAAGAAAAAAAAATCACCTCGAACAACATCCTGACCTATGGGCCGGAACATTATGATATATAACAGATGATAATATAAATATGATTAGAAAAAACGTTAATATTGCCGGGACTAAGCACCACTGATTCTAGAACATATAAAAATAAAAATCCAAGAACAGAATACAGTGCATTCATTTATTAATATTCCATATGGGGCGTTATAATCAAGTTAGGGCACATGAATCACTTACAAAAACAGACCAAAACAAGCTATTTTGTACTTTTTAAATATGCATAACTACAAATGGGAGCGATAACCATTGCATTTCATTAAATGTAATTGACTAATCAAACATGTCATTGGGTCTGCATCCAATTATTATTATTATTTATTGTTTTATATAGCGCCATTGAATTCCGTAGCTTTGTACAATGGGTGGACAGGACACAACAAGTAGTATGTAACACAACAATTTGACAGAGACAACAGGTGAGGAGAGCCCTGCTCAAACGAGCTTAGATACCAGGTTGTACTATTGATGTACCCTTAAGTAGCTTTTAATAAGCTATATTAACCTGAAGGTTCCAACTAAAAGGTTCTTGCTCTGAGAAATGTAAGCAGAACAAAACAAAATATATAGGTTGGAAGAGAAAATGCATCTCTACCAAGCTCTACAATCCCTTTATTATATATTTCAGATAAGATTTGGAATGTACTTCTAGCAGCACATGATTGACAAGCCTAGCCATATTTCAGTATATTTCCAATTTCTATTTTCTTTCAAGGGAATTCTTCACTCTCATTATTTTTCCTTTTTTGTCTCTTCTACTTCTCATGATTTACTGCTACTGCCAACTCCCCAGACTATTTGCGCAACACATCTTGTAGATATTTGGACATCTGATATTATTATTATGTTAACATTATCATGATCTGGCATTCAAGCCCAGTTACTCCTCAAACTGCAAACCTGGAAGGAGCTCAGGTTCTTAAAATTGGGTTTCCAGGGCCTGAGGAAAAGAGAGTTTTTGGGTCGCCTTTGTTCCTTTTCATAGTAAGGGACAAGTGGTGGTCCTGCTGTGCCTTGTGCTTGTGTTTTCTGCATCGCTGGGAAAGTAAGAGCATTGGGACATGATATCATATGTTGGAGCTAAATGTCACTCAGTGATGCACAGACCATGAGTGTGAGGTGCAGTAAGAATCCTAAATGTGGGGCCTGGGATGTGAGCCCTGCTTCCCTCGGCTTTTAGGGATTTGCCCTAAAAGCTTCACTACTCAAAGCACATTATATACATTATAGATGTATAGACTATTTATTCTATCCAAGTATGTGTGCATGCCCACATTGAGATATTCACACAAAGTGTACCTGTGTAAATACTGAACTTGATGTGGCTCGATTAGAGAGTATTTCTTCAGACCTTCCTCTCCACTTTATGATCGCTGGCAACTTCTGCATCGACCAAGCAACATAACATTTAAACTTTTAGATATTTCCCCAATAATAACAGTAGGGTATATAACTAATGTTCCTTTAATACACTAGTAAATCATCTCAGAAAGAATCTTAGAAGAACTAACTAAAAGCATAGGCTAAGTCTAAGTGAACTGAATAAGTGCCATTAGTGTTCAGACCAGTTTGGACAATGGCCGAAGTATGGGGCAGATGGCATGCTGGGATAGTCTGTAATTTAAGACATAAAATAAAAACATGATTGATTCTTTACCAAAATGTATTAGAAAATGTTTTTTGTTAATGCATAATGATCTCCGTATTCATTGACTAGTTTCAGACTTTATGTAGAAATTATAAGGAAACTTTTAGTGTTTTTATTTCCTTTTCGCTTTGTTAGTTGAGCACAGTTATAATTTGAGCTACCACTTAGGATGACGTTCCAAGCACCAGCTGAAATGTACTTTGGATAGAGAGTCCCATTAGCTATTTTTCAGAAAAATATTTGTTGTCAATTGGCTGAAACTCTCTGCCTCTAAAGAAATAAATTGAATTAATACCCCGATGTCAGCTGTTTTTTTTGTTTTATTTCATAAGCTTTTATCTAATTTTTTATGCAGCCACACTCCTTTCTTGCAATTTCTTTTGCTTCATATACAAAGTTTGAAAGGTTGTCCTATCATCACCATAGCAACCAATGAAATTGAATCAGGACCATTCCATTTATTGCTATGGTGATAAAACCACTTTTCCAGTTTTGCACTTTTTATAAATAACCTTCAAAGTGTCAGTAATTTATAAACATCGATGCATTCATTGTGAGGATTGCAGGCGTTGCACACCTGACACATAGATTCTATAGCATCACATACCCGGTATGAGAGATGGAGATGCCTAAATCACCTATGGCCCCTAAAAACCTACAGCAATATATAGGTGAGCTTGTTTGGCAGCTGTGTAAAGGATGGAGACATTTTTGGCAGACCAAAAATCACTTAATGTACTGTTAAATGGTAAAACTAACACTCATCGCGTACACTTTAGCACTGAAAAATGTATTGCCAGATAAAATGTAATATGTGCAATGCTAAAATACAATACAAAATAAGGTAGAAGATGTAGCATATGTGTGTAATTAATTTAAAATGAATGATAAAAAGTATAGTAATTAATACACTAATAATTGCCTGGATTTTATTATGTTTCTTAAAAGTGTCAGCATTATAGATGTATATTTTCAAATAACAACAGGACAAACTTATTGCACAACTTTACTCAAATATATCTATGTAAATTCCAAGGGGCTTCCAGTTAGTTTTACAGAAGCTAGCACTGTAAAAAAATAAATAAAAAGGGTTTGAAAAACCCTAAGCAATATTGGCAGTATTTTATTTCTTTATATTAATTAAACCCAGGCTGACTTGACCCTACATAAAATACAAACATATATTTATGCATATTGGCTTTCCAATTTGCATTTCCAGAATGAGGATCACTATTTGCATTGTGCATTATAATTTAAAATTAGTTATTTATTGAGATGTCGTTATGCAGTTACTAATGTGGAATTATTGTTATAATAATAATAATTATAAATAAATGTATCTTTTAATTTACACATATAATTACTGCTCACAAATGTATGCAAACCAGATGTTAAATAAATGTGTTTGAATTTAAATGTATATGTAAAGGTTTCTTTTGTCTTGAATGTGTTTTAGTTCATATCAAGGCGATCTGGACCCATTTTTATGACTAGATAGGCTTAATTAAAATTAATTGTCCATTTATTTTCATCCAGATTGATCTAAATTGGTGGGGGGTTTTTTTATTCTTCTAAAGTCTAGAAACTAGATCAGTTCGTATAGGTCAGGTCATTGAACAAGGTAAGCATTGAGCAAGGCAGTTACCCTTAACAAATCAACGGAATGATAAACTGGTAGGCGAGTTAGTGATTGCTATAGATATATGCTTAAGACATGGCAAAAATGAAATGTAGTAATATTGAGGTTAAAAAATGAACTATTATTATTCATTCGCATTTTAGTTTTCTTATAAATTCCATTACCATGGATGATTGTGCTATGTAAGCAGGAAGCAATTAAAGTAATCACTTCAAGTGGAAACTAGCTGCTAAAGATTAAAAAATAAACCACATGGGTGTTTAACACTTGTAATACCTTGGCCAGTGGATTAGGCGGATTCAGGGCCACCAACAGAGGGTACAACCATTACATTGTATGGGGCCCGGCTGTCCTAAGGGGTCTGCTTGGGATGACAAAGTCTCCCAATTTAAATTTTAAAAAAATGGAGCACTAATTAGAGGGGGGTGGAGGAGTCGCACTCATTAGGATGAAAGATGTCTCGGCCAATCAGGAGAGACTTCTCAATTCTCCTGATTGGCCCTCCACACAGAGCATAGTGTGAGCGGCAGCCAGCACCAGGTAAGAAACTCACTGTGTGTGTGATATGTGTGTGCATTGGACAGAGTGTGCCTGTGTGAAGGTGTGTGTAATGTCTAGTAATGGTTGGGGTCAATTGTCTGAAACCACACATGTCTGGTAATGGAGGGGGTTCATTTTCTCAGTCTGCTCATGTCTAGTAATAGAGGGGGTTAATTGTCTGAGACTGCTCATGCCTGGTAATAAATGTATGTATATTATAATATAAGTAAGATATTAGATCTGAAATCAGCATGGTTCCCAAGCATAATTTCTATAATATAAAATGTATTTAATGCGTATGTGATGGTGTGTGCATATGCGAATCAGAGTGTATGTGAGATGCAGCGATATGGAATATGATAGGGCTATATACAACATAATAATATACGCCTGTGTGTGTGTATCATCTCATCCGCTCCATACTGTGTCTTTGAATGGAAGAAATAAGATGTGGCCTCCCAAGCGCTCACTGGTAGAGGCGTCATTATTCTCCCATGATGTTTTGATAAGCTTGTCTGCTCCATCTTTGTGCCCAAAGGGCTTGTCAATGCACCCAACCGTCTTGTCTGCTCCTTCTTTGTGCCCAAAAGGCTGGCCTGTGTGCTCAAACAGCTGCTCCATATTTGCTTCCAAATGTCTTGTCTGCACCATCTTTGCACCCAAACAGTTTGTCAGTGCCCCAAACGGCATGTCTGTGTCATCTCTGCAACCAATAAAGATGAGTAGCAGAGGAAATCCTGGTGATGTGGAGGGGGGGTCATCTAGGAAGGGTGAATCATCTGGCGAGGGGGCCCAGACCATTTGTTCTGTAAGGGGCCACAAAACTTCTGATGTCGGCCCTGGATTATAGACCCATAATAACATGTGAATGAAACAAGACTTCAATTCATTGCATGCTGGCCATTGAGGTTGAACCTGAAAAGCAAGGCTTGCGTGCTTCAGGCCTACGTGGATGGAAAATGAACGGCATCGCTGATCAGTGAAACTCAGAAATCATATTTGTAACTTATCATATTCAATTACCTTTGTCAATCCAGCCTCCACTGAAGCTGAAACATAGCCTTAAGTTTCTAGATGAATTTTGTCACAAGATACAAAGCAGTTAACAAAGGGAGATTCTAATGCAAAGTAGCAATACGTTTATATCTGTGGTTGCCTTGGCAATAATACAAATATAAAATTAATATTTAAATACAGAACATTATATAGACTTGCTAAGAAGGCAGTTTTCTTGGGAAAATGGTTAAGGCACATGTATATTTGATGTGTTAGTGAAAATATATTAACAGCTTGAGTTTAAAAAAATCACACAATGTAATGAATGATAGTAAGATCTGCATAAGCATAATTAGATGTATAAGGAGATCTCAAAGGTGGTGAACAAACTAAAGTTGTTACAAGAAGTATATTATTTATTCTGTTTATTTTAGGGCTTTAAGTCATAACTTAGCCCTTTTTCATATTGTTTATACACAAGGGGGATTAGTTAGAAGGTGATTATTAATTCACAATGTATTATCCAATTTTTACAAAAAGTTCTTTAAGAGTTGAAATAACGTTAGCCTTGCTTAAAAGTAATATAGAGATTCAATAAAAAAATGCATTGTTTTTTTCCAATTATATACTACAAACAGTACAACAATATTAGATCTGTAGATAACGAGAACGTAAGAATACTAACACTAAACCAAATTTACTTGTAGATGAATTGCAAAAAAGTATAAACTCAATTTAATAGAAACACTGGAACAAACCAAATAATCTAAATGTAGTGTAATGTATACTTATCAAAAAGCCCAACCAGAATCTATGTTGCTAAACTTGCTAGAGCAAGACTCACTCAGCCTTACTGACCTGGTGCTGCTGGGTTTATCATGACCTTACTACAGACATATTAACCATACTATGTACTACACTAATCAGATACACTCCAGCTTCTAAAAAGCCACAATGATGCGTTCTCATTTGACCATACAAAGCTTAATTCACTGCATTCAATGTTGCCAATTTATTTAGATATGGCCAACAACAGGGCTAGCCTTATACTACAAACCAAGAACGAGCCTACTCTGATCTGTTGACTGCTTTTCAACTACAAACTGGTACCCAGCCCTGACATTTAATGATAATTCAAGTTTTCAAAGAGCTATTTCCCCTGGCCAAGGACTAAATCACGTGTGGATAGCAAAATTGTGTCATATACAGACCGTTTGCATAATTATTCTAAGATATTTAAAATACAATATATTTTTGTTATACGGGATAATCCTGAAGGCATGATGGACATAACAAGCCAAACATCAGAATTTAACCACATTGATAAAATGATCATTGGAGAGAAGCAAATCTCATGCTAATCCTCTTCTCATACATCTTGAAAACACATAAATCATTCTCCATCATGAGTCAGTTTTAATATCACATATATGAAGCCTAACAATTTCGAAAAGCAAGCTTGAATAAGTTACATGTAATCATGCCTCAATGTGGTTTTCATTAGCATTGTTATAAACATCATCCCGTACGAGTGAAGAATTTGCACATATGTGTAATTACTATAGCCAAAGGGCATGATAATTAGGAGTGTGAGTAGATCTCAAAGGTGGTGAACACACCAAAGTTGTTACAAGAAGTATATTTTTGTGATTTTGTTTATTTTAGGGCTTTTTTTACAAACCAAAAGTAAGTACTTTATTCATTTTGTTGATACACAAGGGATAAGTATTTAGAATGTGGGATTATTAATTATATATATATTGATTTAATCCTTTTTAAGAGTGAAATAACATTAGCCTTATTTTAAAGGTGATGTACAAACTTAATAAAAAATGCATTGTATATACTACAAACAGCACAACAATAGTAGATCTCTAGATGGACAGGAAGGGATGAGATAATGAGATAAGAGGAGAGAGAAAGATAAAATGGGATGTCTAAAGCAGGTTATTAATTTCTAAATATTTTGCAAATATTTGTGTGTATATAGTGAATATATATATATATATATATGTATATATATAGTTTTATAATTACCCCCTACTTTTTTCCTTATCCTCCCATGTGCATTACTGGAGATGCTACTGCTTGTAGATTAATTGCAAACAAGTATAAACACTGGAACAAACCAAATAATCCAAAATGTGGTATAAGACTTCCAGACGTGTGTAAAATTATTAGAACCTACTGTAAATATTAACATAGTCTGATAAAGAAAACCTACGCAATCACATTTCCGCGGTATCATGGAATGCTGCACATGAAAACAGGAACACCTTGCTCTTTGAGCCAAAAGCTACTTGTGAAGCAAACATAAACCTCCTAAAATATCTCTGTAACCAGTCTGATGAGGGGGATTAGGGTTTGTTTCCTAAAGCCTACAGTTTACAGTTTACTATACGAAACTATTGATTAAGGTTTTATTTCAGTAAAACTGTGCAGACTGATGGTTCTTATCTGTCTTGTTATTTTATGTTTCTTTGTAATCAACAATTACAAGACAATCAATGCTTCCCGTGTTAGCATTGAGTGACTAGTATTCTTCATTCTTTTCTGTCCTTTAATACCGTAATATGTTAGATTTTCTACAAGCATTTTGTGGGCAAGAATTTTTTTTTTAGTTTGGGGTTTTAATTAATTTTTTTAACTATTTTGGAATTTTTAGAAAAAATAACATTGTCTAATTGTGTTATTGCTATACGGAAACACATTGTCTTGAAATTATTGTATAGCCAAGTTTGCCATTATCTTAATGATGGTATACCCACTTTCATCAGGCAGTTCTGAAGAGCAAGCATGACGTGAAGCCAAGCTTAACATTATTTTAATGACAGTGTACTCACTGGCAGTCAGCAATTCTGATGAACAAGCTATGACCCCTATCTGCAATTGTTCCGCCCAAGGAAATGAACAGGTAAACTGACAGTAACCTTTAATTTAGACTAAAGTTGAAATATGTTTGTGAATCCTAGCGGCTGGTTGCCTGTAGGCCACCTTTTAGTGGGAATAAGTTATTTTGTTATGTGATTTGCTTATAAGTCATTTAAACCAAGTTTATATTCTCCATGTAACATCTTCTTCAAAGCCAATTAATCGGAAATCAGGCTAGGGGCTGAAAATAGGCATAGTGCTCCAGGGTGAATGTCCCATAGGGACAGGGAGTTTTGAGACTACGTACCTTCAGGCAATTCTTGAAAACCCATCTACTCAAGTATTCTTATGAATTATTTACCATCATCCCAAGAATAATTAACAAGAATAAGCGTACGGATCTGCTATAACCTCATTTATCTAATCTTTCCCTACGGACTTATGTTAACCCAATGCATTGCACAGCTTTGAAGTATTGCAGGTGTACATGTTGTATGTGCAATACTCACACAGATTAGAATAAATTAGTTTTGTAAAGTGCAATAGCTACAGAAGACAGATTGTAGAAAAATCCTCACATAAAAAAGAAAGTGTGTTCAATTAAATATACTTGCATGAAGCAATGTGTTCTAGGGATGCAGGTCCACAGTCCCTCTGCTGAAAAACCCTGTCCAGGGTGGTTAAACCCCACCATGTGCCACTGCTCAACAGACTGGTTACAAATGATAATTTCTCAACTCCCCAACCAGCCATAAACTATGGGGGACTGTGCATGCAGTAAAAGTAGCTCGAGGATATGACCATACTTGAGAACTTCTGAGCTTTGGCCTTTCTTTATGGGATGTGGACAGGACTACTATATGCAATATACTTCTATCTGACTCATGACACAAAGGCAACCAAGAAAATCTTGAAAGTTTTAACTTATATTAACAAATGTATAGGAATAAACTTATTTTATCTATAAACACACAGACTTTGATGACTGATAAGAATCATTAGGGCAATCTGGTCTGCCCATTTTTCCTGATGTAAAAAATCTTGCCTTAAATCCAGGATAGCTTTATGTGTTTCCCATACATGTTAACTTTACTTGTATTTGCGGCTACCATTTCTGCTAGGGAGCTGCTTCTCTAATCTACCACCCTCTCGGTAAAACCTCTCTCTATACCTTTCATATGGTTCAAAATAATTAGTTGGCTTTGTACGTTTACAAATACAGTTCTTGTGAAGCTTTCAAACTTCTGATGAACATTGTAGTAGTTCAAAGGGAGATCAAACTCAGCTCGCCAGGTGATTGTTTTTTTTCCCATTAACTTCAAGTAAAACCAAGCTAGCAAGGTACAAGTTGAACAAAAATGTGCCCAGAAAGCATTCACGTAAAGCATATAGGGATTTTACTGCATGCTGCCGAGAATGGGCAGCCGAGAAGGACTGCTTTCAAACTGCAATCTGTGTATGTTTTTTATTTAGGGCACTAGGCAGTGTCTTTAAATCTGATAGCACATCCAAATCCACAAAAAGGCAATATGAATAATACATGCTGAACACCTACCTGTAACATTATCTCATTTACTCTATGGATCTTCTTCATAGTATATAGCCCTTATTTTAATCATATAACCTGAGTGCATTACCAAAGCATGAACCTACTTATTGACAGAGCCTGCCGTGTTAGTATATATACGCTTAGTTGCAATAATGGATTGTTGGCGTAGTCAGAAATGTCTTTTGGATAAATAATCACAGGTCTTTTTATGATATCAGAAATAGCTTATTTTTGTCTGGGTCATTTTATTTTAAGGAAGCAGAAGCAAGACCGAAATCCTGTCAATCCTTTCTTTTGTTGTTTCAATTGTGTCCAAAGACAGGGAGTAAAAACAACAATTCCATCAAAACCAAACAGCGACAAAAAAATAATAAAATTGCTAGCGTCTGGCTAATAGGTTGCTGCTACTTTATTATTTTCTCATGACCTTTTTATTTTGCCAAGATATAAGAAAATCTGTGTTTGTTTTTGTAAAAAGATGAATCATGGAAAAAAAACTTTTCTTTATGATTTAAAAAGTGGATTGTGAGCTTAAGTTTAATAATAAGCATTGCAATATCGCAAATGAATTCCAATGTAAAATAAATACTAAGGAATTTCTCACTTGCCCATTTTAGTTTGTAGCATGGTGTAAAGGTCCCCTGGGACACTAATGGATTTCACTTTGCTGCTCTGAATAACACATTCCCAAGAACTGTGATGGCTAGCAACCAAATCATTTAAAATGAAATGTGCCACCCCCCAAAAAATAATAATATGGTACTTATTAAACGCAGCAAAATTGTAATTTTGAGAATTATACATTTCTGTCATTACTTTTTCTGATACAGAAATGGTTCTTAAAAGAACATTACATAAAACTAGGACCAAGAGTCAAGATTAGGCTTTTCCCAAGAAACATGCCTTGGCCTAGGCCATGCGAGACCAACGAGTAAGATCCCTCTTGTATTAATAGTGGAAGATTGATTAGGCTCAAATGTGCTCTGCTGTTCAGTGTTGCAAGATAGTTTTCTGATCTTCGTATTCTCTCTTGGCCTGAACCGGATTATGACATCATGTTCCAGTCCTCAATAGAGATAACGTTTAGTGTGAAGAAAAATAGTCTACTTGGGGTAGATCTTGGGGCAGCTGGTGGCATTACCCTGGGCTAGGTCCTGGCCAGTGACTGGCATAAATACACTATTGCTTGACTGCTTAGACCAAGATAACAGGGCCTAATTATGGCACAAAACCCCATCCCACCCAAGAAATACACAACACAACATTGTGGGTAAGGGCGTTGGCCACAGCTTTATTAACGTCATGAACCAGCACATCATAACCATACATAAACATAACCATCCTACCAGCTGTCGTGTTACCGACAGGCAGATAACCCAACACTTTACCAAGAGCTCTCGTTCTGGGTACCATCAGCCTCCACAGAACTCGTCTCCCCAAGCCTTCTCCATCCACTGGATATTCCACATAAAAGGGACTGGCCGTGTCTTCCCGCTGTGACTAAAAGAGAATAAGAAAAGAAACCAACACCGGCACAGGAAAAAAATACAGAACAAATAAATAGGAGGGGAGGGCAGGAGGGAAGCTCGTACGGAGTGTCAGGAATGACTAAACCCTGCTCAGGTAAGCCCACCCTTATTCCCCAAAGAACATATAGCAACAATGGTGCCACCCACACCTGTGACCGGACCATGAACTACTGACCCAGGTCAAAGGGCCAGCAGTCATGTTCCCCCTTCCTAACCGTCCAGGGGGGCCCCTTTCCCCTGGAAATATTTTGCCAATTAGTGATTTTATTACAAGCTAATCAAGCGATCAGCCACAGAATTTCTATGTAAAATTGACAAATCTACATATTTAAAATATATAATGACAAATGTACATTTTTTTTGTTAGCTAAAAATAGAAGAGAATGCATTTCAATTTAAAATTGTCCTTGTCTAAGTGTGTCTTTTGGCAGCAACAACATATTTAAGTGCTTATTATTATTATAATTCTGCCATGTCCTTGGCACTTCACACACACAATAGAATTATAGAAAACATCAGAAAGGCAATCGACTTCACAAATATAAAAGGATCCCTGAACGTTCTCCCCAGATTCAGTTCATATTTTCCAAAGGTTTGTTAATATTCATAAATAAAATTTCTAGAGTGGACAAATCTATGGATAATCCATGTAAGATTTACACCAAAGGTCTTTAGTATGAAAACTAGAATACATTTCTAAAAAATAAACATTCTGTGTGCCATATCATATATGTCATATGCGTATCACCCATTATTATTTTCTCATCATCCACAGACAAGGATCCCATTACTCTCATTACTAGAGCATTTTACATACCAATTTCTATATATTTATAATCAAAGGCCTCATTAAAATGTAAAAGAGGTGATAGGACATTTGCAAGCAAGAGAATTTGCATCACTTAATTGAAAATTGCATTGACATTAAACTAATGAATATCTCAGATGCAAAGCGCCATCATTTTGCATTTACAACAAACAACAATTTATCACCCAAATTAGAGTTGTTTTTTCATAGTTAACATGCCAGTAAAATCTGTACTTTATTACAAACTTTAAGGCAAAATAAAAACCATCAGAAACCATGCTTTCTTTATCAAAAATCATGCTTTCTTTCTTTTTTTCGTGATAAATTATTCCATCTTATGGAAACCAATCTCTTTGTATAATACTGGACATATGTGAGCAAACTTTATTTTTTATTAATACATCAATAATATCCGTATCCAGCAATAATATATATGTGCCCATTCTTTATTTATTATGCCAATATAAGCCTTATACTGTAAGCCCTTTTTGCTTCTGTAATATTTCAATCTGCCGGATTGTAGAGTGCTATGGGTTATGGGCTCCACAGTGTCCAGGGTGGAGTTCCAATGGGAACGTCCTGGCATAGATTATGGTGGGGTAGTCCTTCCTTCTCCTGCTTGCCATCATGTTGCGGTGAAAGTGCACGGCACTCGTTCAGCACCTGTCAGACATTCTACACTGGCAAATGAATGGATGAATCTTACTGAAATTTTGGAGCTTTTGACATTTGTTTTCGGTTGTTTCGTTGGAGACTCTACTTATTAGCAGAAATTCACAAAACCAAACTAAACAGACAAATTTGGTTAAAAGTAAAATTTGTTCAAATCCGAATGCTTAAGTCAACTATTTGCTTTATTTATTTAATAGAACTCTTATACAAAAAAATGTAAGATTTTGCTGATAAGTTTAATATATTAAAGCAATCAGTGTCATATGTCGGGTTTTTCTTAGCTTACCTTTTTGTTAAATAAATGTTAACTTTGAATACTTAAAAATTTAGCTTAGTTTTTCCTTTTTTATTTAATTACGACATTTCATGACAACATACATTTGATTTTAATTAATTTGATGTTTTCATTTCACATATGGATAAAGCGAAACTATTTCCTCAAATATTCCTCTCTTTTTTAAACAGTCCTAGGTAGATCCTAAGCTTTATAACAAAATCAATTACATTTAGTTTGAACTCATGCTTGATCTCTGTTGCTTTATCTGGCATTATGAAACAAAAACTTTTTCTATTGATAAGAATGTCCAGATTGCAATAGTTGAAATTGTTTTGGCCCCAGGTGATTGCGCATGATTATGGAAAGCGCTCGGCTCATCTCCTGCGTACCTTGGATTGTGTTTCATACGTCTGCCAGAAATTTCACTGGAATAATGGAAGACATCTGCTGGACATGGACATTTGCTAAGTCAAACAGCTCTCCCTTTGTACTTGGTCTTCAGTATATTAAACTAAATATCTACTCTCAGTTCCGTTAAAATGTAGTTAAATGGTTATATAACAACCAATGGCGTAGGGAAAGAAAGGATGCAAATAAACATAATAAGCATAAACGCATTGGTTTTTGGTTGGGAAACTGTGATAATTGTAATACACATGCACCCTGTTTATGTGTTTATGTGTATATATATATATATATATTATATTATATATAATATATTTTATTAATTTGACTTGCAGCTGTGTTTGCTAAAATATTAATATGACTACCATCTTCAACACTGGTTTTCTTTACTATTTAATTCTGCAAAACAAGGAAATCTGTATTTATATGCTGGGTAGGTGTGTGCTTCCTTTTTCTGTATCTTTTACTACCATTTACCGAGACCCGTCCTATTTACTTGAAGTGTTACTCTTTACCTGTTCTTCTGTTTCTTCAGAAATACTTATTCTTATGATATAAAACATGCAGTGGAATATAGCACTCGATATTCTGTAGAGGGTACACCCCAGGGTTGGCTACCTGCAGTGCCCGCTCGTAGCGGTGTGGCTTCATTCAGGGAATGTGGCTAGCACTAACCCCCAATTAGACTTTAGTGGACTGGAAGTAGGAAGAACGTATGCAGATAGTGGTCCCCCGCATGTCTGGAGATTGAAGAAACAGATCCAGAGTCTGACATAAAAGGAGCTTCACACCGGGTCAGACCCAGCAAGTTCCCCAGGTATGGCTATTCGTTTTGGGATCACATTAAACAAACAGCAATGTTGCTGCCAATATTCTGCAATAAACCACACATAGTTAGACTTTTTTAACTATTCAATGGCTAATGGGTGATAGGTGGGTGGTCCCTATATATTTTCATGTGGTCTATCTTAAAAATGCATGTTCCCCTTTCCCCACTCCCCAGCTTAATACCTGCAGTAGATGTATTTAGACAAATGCATATCCTTGCACACAATGTACTCCCCTCAAGTCAGATGCAATGCTGGCTCTTCCCATTGATTTCAATAGAATCACTTTCCTGCCACTGATTGGCTGCTTAAGCTGTGTTTTATTTATTTATTTATTTTCATTTGTCTTTTTACCGCTAGCAACTGATTACAAAGTTGCAATCAAAGGCAACAAAACAAGCGATTATAGATACATAGTGTTTACTTGGAGCCCAACTCTGGCAAAATATATTAAATGCAGAGAAGCAGTAAAACAAAATCCCTGATTCAAATATTCTTTATACAGCATAATATGCCCAAGAAACCCTAAATAAGGCTTAATATTCTAATGTGCACCATTGTGAAACATCCAATACAAAGTACAAGGGACATAACAGAATTGTGATTTTAGGAAATAGACTTCCACTCCTGTTTGAGACCATTGGGACTTCAATTCTCCAATGTATAAATCCAGAAGGCTTCTGGCTGACAGAGTAATCTAGATCTATTTCCACCACAAGACAGCTCTTAATAATTCACAAATTCAAAACATTTGACTGTCTTCAGGATTCTGTGAAAACAGAAGATACAATTATTACATCTATCCTTGCTGGAGTGGAGGTTGCATTAACCTTAACATATACATTTCTGCATTTCAGTCTGCATGACTAAGAATAATAAAAATGAGAGAGAAGGTTATTCCCCTTTTTCCTTATAGACTAGCATTTAGTATACATTATATATTAAATATGCATTTTTAGCACCTATCCATAATATAAATAGCATATCATTAGCACTACAGAATCAGCTGGAGCGCTATAAATAGAATGAAATGTAATTGACAATCCTCTGTAATTAACGAGAATAAAATGGACCACAGCAGAATGAAATGATGTGACCAATAAAATGTTAGCTGTTCCTAGCACGGCACTCTTCTGAGCAGAGTGTTCTGATGGGATCTATTGGAGCCACTCTCCCATCTTATGAGTCACAGACCCAAGTGCTCATTATATGTGGCTGAATAGTGTAGTTGTAAAGAGCACTGACATTTGAGATGGAAGACCATGGTTAAAATCACAGCCAGAACCTGTCCTACCCTGCCAGCACGGTTCGTGCCAAGACCCCTAACTGTTTGCATGCCTACCTCAAAAACCAAAATATGAAAGTTACCCAAACTTAGAGATATGTATACTTAGAGATATGTGGATGGATAGATATGTGGATAGATAGATAGATAGATAGATAGATAGATAGATAGATAGATAGACCTTAGTAGATAATGCCATTGTTGTGCAGGATGCATTCAGAGCCAGGTCTTGGCTTCCCAAACAAATATAAAGGCATCACTGGCTCTGCATAATCCATCATAATGTTTAATGTTAAACATAAACTCAAGTCAATATTTATTTGGAAAAGAAAATCAATACAGGAAAACTCAGGAAAGTCTAGATAAATCTGTAAAAACAGTTTTTTTCTTGAAAGTTCAGTAAAAGTGCAAGTACTGAGTATATGAATCCATAAAAAATAAACCTATTCCCATGTAGAATTTCAGAAGCAAAGTAAGATTTTTTACTTGACATCTTACTCTAAAAATGCTATAGTTTTTAGTGGCTGTGAAAAAAAGGATAGATTTACAAAATTCATAGATTTATAAATTACCAACCAGTGATTTGTGATGCACAACAGATAAGACACAGTTTAGTCACCCTGAAGGTAACTTGCATTTCTAGCATACCATTGAATAGCTTAGGACTGGATTTCATTAGCTATGAAAAATGTATCACTATGCTTTATCTAGAACCTTTCTTTTGTAGTCCCTGGAAGAAATTGTAAATTCTACCAGTAATGCGTTTATCACTTTCATACAATCCAAGCCACAGAGTTTACATATCACGCTCTCATACACTCGGATAAAATAAACGTTCCTCTCGCAAAAGCATGCCATAAAAATGGAAAATGTTATTGATAATTGTCAGCGATAGATAAAGGTCAGGCAATTTATAACCAGGAATACAGATGAAATGTTTAGTTCACTACAAGTGAAACCAACATTTCCACTGTTCGGTGACTCAAATTTCAGTGGGGTTAATTTGAAGCAGATGTGGTGTCAAAAGAGCCACATCCTATAAAAAACTGAGCCATGTAACATTTTGTTGGTCATGGAGAACCTGTTTGAAAAGTTACTAGCATGATGTTTTGAAGACAAGAAATATGTGAATTTTTTTTCTCAGTGGCAGGGAACCAGGGCCGGGCTGGCGATTAAGTCCAGCAGCCGCCTGAGGATGTAAGTGCGACCACTGGCTTGATATGTTCAGCTGCACTTTAGGTTTTTGCTCACGTGGCATGCGGCCGGGTTATATCCAGCCACTGGCCTCATGCTGCTTCACCTGATCTGCTGCTGGAGTGTGCGGCGCCGATGGCCAGCGGTCCATTGGGCATTTGCCAATGTGCCAGATGGCCAGGACTGCAATGAGCATTGATTAATACCAGACTTGTGTATTTTCAGGTGCGTTTCCGTTGTTCAGCACGAATACCGAAGAAACAAACATGGCGGCAAAACCTATACGAAGACGAAGACACACAACAAGAAGAATCTTCGTTAATCTATTAATCTCCCAGGTCCCATCTAGCCTACCTTATCTACGCAGCATCTCAAGGGTTAACGGGGGCGGAAATCCATAGGTTCGCGCGAGCAGTTAAAAGTCTGTGACTCTATTGGTCGTCTGCAGGGGCTTCCTGTGGCATCAACCATTAGTCTCCCCGCTCCAGAAGTTAAAGGTCCATACGAGCAACCAATAAAGTCACTCGTACAGACCTTTAACTCCTGACGGTGAAACTCTGCCTGGGGAGACCATTGGTCTCTCACTCCAAGAGTTAAAGGTCCATATGAGCGATTCTATTGGTCGCCCGTACGGACCTTTTCAGCACCAGCATTTTAAAAGTCTGAGCTACGAATTTTGCTATCTATAATATCTTTTGAGATTTTAGCCATTGTAGCGTTTTATATCTGAAAAATTGGCCAACATGCCGCTTTACTGGATATTACAAAACTAATCAGAGTTTGTTTCCCGTCTAAAAATGTAAACTTAAATAGGAGATTTAAAATATGTGCTAGTAACATTCCAAGTAATCCTATAGTATTACTGGGATTTTAAATCAGGTATTTTGGAGATATTGCTTTAAATTAAATTTAAGTTTTTTTCATAAGCTTTACCAGAGGGACTTCTCTTTCTGGAATGCCAGTATTATACAGAAAGCAGAGATATAAGTAACCAAACTTTGAAGCTTTTTTATATCTTTTTCCCAGAATTGATAAAAAAGGAAAGTAATTTAACTTTTCCTGGAAATAATAGGACACAAAATATTGCTTTAGAAGCAGTGGCGTCTCCAGCTTTCATATTTAGGGGGGGCACATGGGGGGCCAGGGACCAAAGTAGGGGGGCCAATTATAAAACGGTACATATACACTATATATATATACACACGTTAGACGTGCATTTTTAACTACACAATATATATTTATCTCTTTGAAGTAAAGACTGTGATTAAAATATGATTTCAAAATAACAGCTAAAGTGACAGTTATTTTTCATTCTTTAATATTAGCCCCTGCTGACAATATATATAAATATTAGACCCTGCTGCAGATATATAGAAATATTACACCCTGCTTCTGATATATATATATTAACCCCTGCTTCGGATATATATTAATATTAACCCCTGCTGCGGATACATACTTATATTATACCCTGCTGCCGATATACATAAAAATTATACCTTGCTGCCAACATATATTAATATTAGCCCCTACTGCCGATATATATTATTAGTCCCTGCAGCCAATATATATAAATATTAGCCCCTGCAGCCAATATTTATTGATAATAGGCCCTGCAGCCAATATATATTAATATTAGACCCTGCTGCCAATATATTTGCCACACTGACTACAGATCAGGGGAAGACTGTGAGAGTCAGTGCAGTGTTCCCTCCTTCTGACTGCACGGTGACATTGAGAGGCCCTCTCCCCTGTAATCAGCTCCAGAGTCCCTTTGTCCCCTCATTCACTAAACCATACCGCTCTTTTACTTACACCCTGTAGTTCAGGTATAGATCAAATAAACAACACATGGAAACAGCACACGCAACTGAATGAGATAAAAAAAAAACCTGTATTTGCAGGTATACATAAATAATGTATGGAAACATAGCAGATACAGATCAACAGAATTTGACATCCAAACAACTATAAATCATTGTTTTATCACATTATTAAAATCCCAGAAATCAAAAAGTTAAAAGGCCCAAATAAATTAAGGAGATTAGACATAAGGGAAACTTCAACAAAACTTTTAGCCATTAATGCATCACAACCATCTTAGCGCTGCATCACCAAATGAACACCTCATACAGCTGCATATAACTAAGCTGAATAGCACTTGGTCTGTGAAACCAAAGGGGAATAGTGTCCTGTATAATGAAATCAAGAATTGAGTTTCACAAACTCTGAACCAATATCTAAGTTTCCTTTTTAATAATATATTCAGATTGAAATAAGAGTAAATAACACAATACCTTTACTTTTCCTCTCACTGATTTCTAGGCCTAGAAAGTTTTGTCCTCTGAAGTGACCACAAAATCTGGATAAATAAAAATTACAAAGTTCTATTTAACCCTCTACAGCAAGTAAAGTGCCAGGAAACAGATGACCAAACTCATATCAGGACAGGCTCTGCCACACTGACACCCAAACACATACCCCAGGGCAGGCTCTGCTGCCACATGGACCCCCACATCAGGATGGGATAACCATATAAAATGCCTTCCACATTGCTTTGTTGTTTGTGTGTATTGACCCTTGTGTATTTGTGCCCCCCAGCCACCCCCTTTGTGCATTTTTGCAATACACCCTTGTGTATTGATTTATTTGATGCCCCCAGCCAGCCCCCTCCCTTGTGTGTTGATGCACAACCCCTTGTAGTACTGGTTAATATAATGGCCCCATACCCATGTGTATTAACCTCCCCCCCCCCCGTTTGTGTATTGATATATGTGACATCCTTCTAACCACCATGTTGTGTAATGATGTCCCCAGCCACCATCTTTGTGTATTATTTAATTTTCCCAATGCAGCCCCCACCTTGTTAATGTCCCTCCTTCTGTCACCTCCACTATTTATTTAAAATAAAATACTTTTTTGCTGGCCATCATTCTTCCACTGTAACAGCAGACTGCTCTTCTCCCTCATGCTCTTCTCCCTGTCAGGCAGTGACAAGCAACTGTTCTGTAAGAGCCCGCCCCCTTCAAAGGGCGGGACGAAGAGCCTCAGTCAGTGATTGGCATGCCAGCAATCCATTAAGCAGCCAGCGGAGGCAGTTTTACAGCCACTTTGAAACTGTCAGCCGCATCAGCTGCACTTGTGTTCAGTAGTATA